>LOND01006044.1:2308-30183 GCA_014220965.1 Paragonimus kellicotti
ACGATCATTAATCAGTCAACTGAACTAAACGCAATTGTCTTTTCGTAAAATCTTCGACTTCCATCTATAGTCTACGGGCTTAAAGGCAGATCACGTTTTAGACACAATTTTTAATCATATCAAGCAGTTTTGGACTGACACACGATCATTAATCAAATTTTGTAACATGACACTAAAAAGACATGCAGTGTAAGTTGTTATCTTTTAGACGCAACACAGTTAGCTGTGTGGTGAAAGTTGGGTGTATCATGAACAAAAGCATCAACTATTGATCCGAATAAATTGGGGACTTCAGTGGTATTTCGGTTGAGAACTTCTCATCTGGCACCAAAAACCCTTTATCCAGAGAGTTGCAGCCCCAGTTTACGATGTTTTTTGAGTGCATACCTGAGAAATGAGCAACTGCGAACATTGTAAATAGGTGTTGAAATGAACCGTCCACGACAAGATGACTTATTGATCATGCTTGGACGGTGTGGTTTCAATAATCGTTACAAGAGAACGGATTGAAATCATTGTCTACGTAATCGGCTGCGAAAGCGATACCATAAATTCGTTTGCCTCTCAGCTCAAGAAGTTTAGCGGCTTGTACTTAGAATGCACGTGACCCATTGAGACAACGTCAAGTACAGTAAACACGGAAACTTCAACCAGCAAATATTCTGCCATCATATGTTACTTTATTTTCTCATATTATATATATTTCGGTATGTTTTTGTATGGTTGTATTGCATTATTTTATAATTTATAAAACTTCTGTCAAGTGACTCCAGCTAGGACGAACCTAGTTTAATGGGACTGTTATCTTCAGGAACCACTGCTGTGAAAAACGGATCAGTTGCTCCAAGTACAAGGATATCTATGCATGTACTTGCTCATAAACTTATTAGTATTCATGTCCAACATATATGGAGACTGCAGGATGCGTAGTTACGCTCTTGTGGATACAGATTATTGGGATATTTTCAAGAGAACTATGGAACACGGAACACATACAGAAATTTAACCGTAATGTTTTCTTCACCATGTAAATTTCACTGCACACCTCCTCGTAGAATTGAACACAGAGGCTTGTTTTTCGTACTGATAATCACATAACCTTCATCGGAAGTCAACGACGAACTGCTAAAAAAGAAATGGTGGTCAGGATGAATCCTAACCCAGAAACATTGACAGCATTTCGTTAATTCTCAATGAACTGCTGATGTGAACTCAGCGTACAAAAATACAGGTAAACCTGGTCCATCTAGCTATTTGAGCCATGCGCTACGTTGCACTCAGCTTGCAGTTAGACCGGCTGTTGGGCTAACAGAACGGATGTTGACGTTGTCTGCACATTTTGGAAGACCATGCTCTACTATATGTTGAAGTTATATCAGTTTGAGACCCCGAAAATGCATTTGATTAGCTAACACGCGGAAGTTAACAGGCAGAACCGTTCTATCAGCTACCTTCCAAACGCCTCTCACATAGGTCACCCGATACGTGTACCTCTGTGTTTATTGTTTTGTGTTAACTGTCTGATGTAAGAATATTGCTTGGATCGGTATACTGATTCACCCAATCAGAATGCAACACCAGGGGTTTTCATGTCCGTTCAGTGTTAGTTACGTTAATTTCTAAATCTGCGGACTCAACAAGTGTGAACGTCTGGTCGTGGTAATATTTTGGTTGACGAGGCAAATGAGTATCGGTGCTCCATGGTGAAACATATCGGCCAATAATGACAGAACGTAATTAGAATCCAGTGTTCTCAGGATCACCAGAAATTCACTCAAATTCACACAAGTTCAAGGAACGATTTGTATACAATGTTGCCAAAGTTCAGTCAACATTATTAATGGAGTAGTTTGGACACCATAAAGTTTTGATAAGTTAGAATAACACAAACGGTCAATTTTTTAAGTGCACTATTGCCGCGCTGACTTACATCACCAGATGGTTAGGTGCTCGTGTTCTATAAATGTTGTGCAGCCAGTAACGGGACGAGCAGCCAAACGGCTAGCCAAACGAGGAACCACGGTTCGATGCTTGTGAAATAATTTCTCATGATTGGCGGAAACATCTACACGACAATGACTCCTACTTTTTACAACCGCAAATGAGGCTGTTAGCGAACAGCGAAACGTCGTTGATAAAAACCACGAACATAAGTTTCAATTTTGCGAAATAGTAATATCATATGCCTAAACTCTCTTAGTTGTGGCCATTTGGTTTACCCCACTTGGTTCACCCAGCAGTTGCTTCAGCGCGATTCGTTGTATAGGCTGACATGACACAGTACATGGCCGATCGCCTGCAAACTCAGTTTTGATACCCTACAAAAATAACTCTGTCTTCTCATCAATAAACTAGGCGAAGCAAAGTGGAGTGGGCAGTGTTCGTGTGTTATTGTGAAACAGTCTCACATGTGTATATTTTCATTGTAAACTGATTTTGTGAACATAAAGCGGAGGAATCTCTGTGTATTGAATTAATGTTAACAAACTAATTACTTATTGCAACATAGGAATCTTACTGTTTTGTAGAGAATGTGGCTTGTAGTTTCGTTTCCGGGCGCATAACTGCACCACGATGATAATGATGTTCTGACAGTATCCCGCAAACAAACGAGTTGGCCCGGGGTCGTTCCGTGTCTGGCCACGAGTCGGACCGGAGTTGGCCTGACGATTGCAGTAGTTTCTTCTATCATTCCTTCCTGGAAAAAACAAGTTTTTAGTACGTATTAGAAGTGGAATATCTCAGCTAATAAGCAAGATACATCAATAGTTCATTCGGACAATCTGGTAGAGAACTCACAGTTGTTTCAGAAAATGAAGATTCATCCATGATTGCATCCTAACTAACGTCAGAAATTCCATTGAACTTGTGCAAATTCCACTTCCTGAAAAAACGTTAGTACACATTAGAAGCAATCCGTACGGATTACATGTAACATAGGTATTTAAACAATAATTAATGAAGCTTGATTGAGAAAAAAGGATATAATGAAACGCATTTACAAAGTTTTCTAACTAAATTGTGACTGACCACAGACCGCAAACAATACAACACAGCCGCACTCACCACGCACGAAATAAACGAAACTGAAGACTAGCGTTCGATGGAGGCACGGATTAAAACAAACGTACACAAGGTGTGGATATAAGGTTGTGACAATGAAAATATGTTTAAGAAAATTTTATAATTCGTTTAACTACCACAATGAGCGTGGTCAATAGCAGTTATTATTCTCATCGGATTGGCTTATTTCGTGGCCGACCGTTGGCCAGATGTTGGCCAACACCTCGGAGTCGGCCATGTGTTTGCTGGGTATCCATGTGTGCCAAAGCATAGCTTATAAGATCACTTTTCGCCCACGGTCAATGCACAAAAGATCTTTTTAGTTGTCATGTTTTAAAAAGAAAGACCAGTAAGTCAGTAACATGTCTTCGCTGAAGTCAGTTATTATGACCTGATGCACATAAGCGTTACCACGAATTCAGCATTCTATATCACGCAAGCGTCAATACATTTCACATGTGTCAGCTAGATCCTGGTTCCTTGAATTATTGCATGTCTTCCACGTCTTTAGCCTGGCAAGTAAACATCCTTTAATTGGCATACTCCTGACCAGATCACTCATCAAGATGGTTGAAAATTACCGCACAGACTTAAAAGAAAAAAGGCGCTGGATAAACAATGGTCATGTCCATCAAGTCTTCATTTTAATGTGTAAGAAAAATACACATGAGTTAATATAGTCATGAGAAGTGACGTCTTGCACGCCCAGACCACTGATGTGTTCGATTTTGTAACCTCGCAGAATACATGTGAACCATCTATATGGTGCTTCATTGTTCAATTTAAAAACTGTATGATAACCATAATCTTGTATGTTTCCTTGCATGTTGAAATGAACTTTTACTCCTCTAAACATTTTCACGTCTCAATGCGCAACGAAGGCATAGAGTGGAAAACGTTCTTGGAAATCATTGGTAAATTCGTGGATTCGATACAGAGTCAACTCCGCAGTACTGCAAGGTAATGTCCAGTAATCTGTGCTTGCGATAATATTGAATTGGATATAAAGGTAGTTACACGATTAATTGAGGATTGATATACCGTTTCTGTTTCTGTCATGGGTAATTCCGTGCTACACTATGAGCAGTTGTTCTATAATTTGGTAATTTGCCGTAGTAACAGTAGCAGTATTAGTGTTAGCAGTAGTACAATTATCGCTGAACGCATTTGTTAGCGTTTAGTGTTTACCTTTAATATGTCTACTGTAACATTTTCACGGCCGTAATCAACAATCTTGTTACTAAATGAACCGATGAGACAAGAATCTCACTTGCTGTCGACAACAGTCAGTTTAACGAATGCGGTGATGGCAGAAGTTGTATTCAACGACTCACCCGTTGGCATAACAACTGAATCGGCTCAACAGTTTGTTGATCTATATCAAGCGAAGTCATACATGTAACTGATAAGGCACTTATAACATGAGCAGCGCGGTGAGCGTGCCTCGGTTTTGTGACCTGACGAACAAGGAGCTGAACTTTGGTTTGTTCAAAGTTTTCCCGTGGAATCACAGCCCAACCATTTACTGTGTAATGCTAACTCAAATCAGGAGTTCAATACGCCGGAAGTGAATAGAACATGCCAGTGCTTTTATTAACCCATGTGTTGAATTTTTCCTTGTTGTTGCTAATTCAGTTTCGGCTGTTGCTAATAAACGTTATATATTTCGTGTTCTATTTTCTTCAGTTAAGGGAATTTCCGTCGTATCTCATGTGTGAAGTCAACCAGAGGATGGACACAAGCCTTCAATCGACTACTTGCAATTTGAAAGCACATGAGAACGTTTTATCAAATGTATAATGTTGGCCATGCTATCACCTGTTGTTAGTTAGTTAAAATATCATGTTTTGCTCATTTTCTTCCTATGTTCAAAAATGATGGTTTGGGTTCTGAACTGTTACGCACGCAACTACATCAAACGCTTACATTAAGATGTCTGTAACTCATCAGACTTGAACTATCACTACAATGTTTGCGCATTATCACAATGGTAAAACTGTAGAAGACGAATACAAATACGAAACCTCAGTACAATTTGAACAAAGTATACAAGGATAGTTACTGCAAGATAAGCAGCCGATTTGTATTCAATAATTCGTGTATACCTTGCTGAATAACACCTAGTGGCACAACAAATCTTAACCTAGGGATGTCTACTTCTGTAGATTGAGTTTTATTTCAGTTGAACCGGATTTTCCTGTTGAAATTTATTCCTTCTATATACCCTTGGATTTCTCCGAATGATTATACTCCACCGGCGGTTGTTGAGCATGTCATCATTGCTTGTGAAAGTAAACTTGAACTATCCTGTTAGTGTGACAAACAGAGCAACCCTATATACTAGACTCTTTCGAATTGGTATACGGATTATGATTACGGTTCTATCGAGTATAACCGTGTGGAATAAATGAAAGAGTATTTGCCAGGCTAAATTATGTTCGTTCACAGAAGTGGTTATCCCGGTATCGACTACAACGGATACCGCGGTATCGACGTTCAGTCTCCTGAATATACAAGGGTAAAACTTACACGGTTTTAACGCCGCTGTTTGTCGAATGGGTATCAATGGATTTAAAAAAGAAGCATTCTGAGATAACGAAAATCCCCAAACAGACAATAATTGGGCATGACCATTGGTATAAACAATATTGTTTACTTCCACGCATCATTAACTTTATCCGCTATTTGGCCCAGAATGTAGAAACACATATCCACGTCTTACGGACGTAATGTCGGTTTCAGTCTCTCCACAAGCTGAGGTAGGTTGGGTTCTCTAATTCTGCTGTAAGATGGGGTCATTCAAACAGTCCTCTCTTCCGTCGCCTCCTGAGTAGAGTGATTTATTTCTAGGTCCTATATGGATCACCCAAAGCTAACAACCTACGTCGACACTAATGAAAATCCAAATATATCATTGTTTCGATAGGTACATTAACAAAACGTTTGCAAGCAATGTTGACAATCGGATTTCTCAAATCACATCTGGTAGTTCGATGCAACCATCAGGCACATAGAGAAAGAACTTTTTGAAGAAGTCCTCTCTCGACTAACACTGAAATCGCAAAACGCGTGAATTTTTTGAAGCTGATGCAGATCCAGGTCTTGAACAAATTACTGTCTCCATCTACCACCATATTAGTGAGAATGTCGTTCCACCTGTCAATGCTTTTTCCTTCCATACGGGAATTAAGGTCATTATGAAAATTTTTCCTAATTTCAGGAGGATTGTTATAAAATCATGCAGTTGTTACATAACTACTGATCTTATCCTTGAACATCAAGATGCATTACGCTTTAACTGCCGGACACACAGAAGTGAACTGAATAAACTAGTAAAAGTGGGATTCTGACCTGATTACTGTACACTGACTATAGTTTCACTATCAGGCAGACGGATAGAATAACGTCATCACTTGCGTCTTGAAACAATGGTGATCTTCCTCTTAAAGCTGTGTTATGGCTTTTGATTTCGTTGTTTGTCGTATTTTCAATTCCCCGACTTCGTTATGCAAATGTTCGAGGTTTTAGCGGTCTGATGCGTGCAGAAATAACGTTTGTGGATAATTATTAACGCTGGCAGAAAAAAGAATTCGGAAGTCCTATTCCCTTCCAAATTTATTGTAAATTGTATTTGTGACGTGACAGTCGGTGTTTTCCGAGGACCTCAGTGTGTAATCTCGTAGTAGTTGGCAAATTGATTGATGTTCCATTTCCAAATACGTTGCACCAGTCAAATAGGGTGCATGCAATGCAAATTTGCATCTCGAAAACGTAAACTCCTTCTGCTAGATTGGGTTGGATCTTCCACTGTCTACGCCGCTGCAAGTAAACCGTTCGAAACAAATAAGATCTCAGGTACTTGACCGATGTTAGCTCGTCGGCATATAAAATTGACATTCATAACACTGACTTTGGGACGTCGTTTGTTCAAAAGGTGAGAGGAAATTCAAACCGGTTTCTATGTTCCATCGATAACATAATTATTAGAAACCGGATCCACGTAAATTTCCAGCACCTGGTAACGAATAATCGGTTACAGATAACCAGTGTCAGAATATCACATTTTGAAAAACTTAACTGCCTCGAACAGTTGCATAATCAATTTTGAGGTCACATGCATACCCGTTCTGAACAGGTAGTTTTAACTGCAGTTGTCTGGCAGAGTTCATTGTAGCCAGTGGTCTAACTTTCTTTGAACAATTGTTAACACAGATCTTTATACTGGAGTGGTAGTTGGTTCGGGTTGCCATCTTCATAAGGCGCTTACAGTAGTTGTATTCGCGAGAAAAATGCTTATCGATACTGCTAGTGCAAAATTAACTCAATCCAATGAAAATCGCACGAAATAGGGCCGTATCAAAAATAGCCCACTTAATCTTATCTGTTCCCACCCACACGTTTTCGTCTCAAGGACACTTAATCAAGTCGGAACTATGTTTCGCCAGACCACGCGTTACAAATATTAAAACAAACGGAAGAACCAGTAAACCAACCTTTGTACAAATCAACAAATTTACGTGCCAACTTTGAGCATAATTGGATATAATTGTTCCTAGTTCTTCTATAATATGTATCGGTGGATTTCTAACGATCTTAGAAGACAAAAAGATGTTTCAAGACAAGTATTACTAGGAAGTGTTTGAACAGAGTTCTCAAAATCACCTTGATGCATGATCACACAACTCGAATTAACAAACACCCATATTTACCATAGGGAGATGCGGCAAACATACTTGAATAGATAGCTGTCATATATCACGTTACTGAAATTCATCATACTAGAACAAACAAACGAAACTGAGATAGTGGGCATACTGCGTTCAACCTGTTAGTAACAAGACGAGGTTATTTCCTAAATAAGTGCGGTCTGCATCGGTTGCACATGGCTTGACTGAGAAATGTCGGCATTTCCGCTTGACTCGAACCAGTAGCACAAACAGCTCATCCAGAGACAGTAAAAGTTTTATTGGCTAAACAGTGAACTGGGTTTCTTCAAAGTAAACAGGTGTGTCACAATAATTGTCCGGATTGTAAATGATCAAAAAGGTGTTGAAACTAGTCAAAGAGCATAGTTCAACATTCCGTCTAGCAACAATAATGCGTCTAACTAACCAAGAATGAAAAATAATAATTTCTTGTATTCGTAAGCTTAACAAGTTAAGAAAAGTGAACAGCCCTAATTATGGAAATAAAAAATGACAATTGCGCTGCTGAGGATTCGCAATCATTATATAGTTGGGTGTACCAGGCAAAGCTATTATGAGAAGTATTCTTGAGCATGAAGGGCTTAAAAATGCAAATCGACTTTACCAAAATAACCTACGATCACCGTCAGAGTAATGACATCACTTTGGTCTCGAACAGATGTCAGAATCAAGCGTTCCGCAGAAAACTATGCACCATTGCAGTGCACATTATTTTTTTACGAAAAGTAACGCAATCTTCACACCTTCTCGACTGTCTGCGGGCAAATTCACGTTCAACATGTACATGAAGCGGAGCTCAATTTTCACTTTTCAAGTATACGGTTGAGTGGGTTTCCGAATGCAGTGACATATATAATACCATCTGATGTCGGTTTGGGTAACAGTTTCAGCGCTGCAGATAATCAATTTCATTCGAGGAATTTATGTAAGAAAGCCCCGGTTTTACTGTATTACACCATTCATTATAGTTACAAAGATGAAACGCAGAACATAAGCTGAAGTGTCCAGGTTAGACGTTATAATTGGTTTTCCCGCGCGAAATGCGATTACCGAAGAAAGCTTACAAGATCTAAGTAGCATTGAAGCACCCCTACTATTTGGTTGGTTCGTCTAGGGGTTGAACATTGTGATATAAAAAAGACAGTGTTCAAGATTGTATCATAAAATAATGTACGCAAATCAGGTGAATCACAGCTTATATTGAATCTCATGTCTCCCCAAATGTTCCATCGCCGACTATCTGCCAAAGTGATCAACCACCTTTGACAGAATGAACACTTCGTTCGAAAGAAACCAAACTAACGGTTCCCTTAGTTGTTTCATACATTGATCGAGTTTGTCCCTCAGAGTTCAGTCCGCAGAAATTAGTGCCGAATCCCCTTTTTAACCGACATTGTTCCGGCGAACGGCTTCGTATCAAGAAGTTGTATTGAACACTTCAGTGAAGTCAAGGGTGAATTGGTAAAAATTGAATTTACCCGTTTCTTGACGAACGACGGTCAGTGTCATTCAACGGACTCTGATTTGGGAGAAAATGACTAGAGGACTTCGGTAGCTATGCGGTTGCGGGTTGATTAAGTTGATTAAGTTGACCAAGTTGTTATTTGCCCCTAATCACATGATTACTCCCCAGCTGTATTGTCTTGTTTTCCAATACAGTTGCTTTGAGAATGGTCGCGCGTCTGACTAGTTGGATGGAAATAGTACGATTCCGGCTGTTGGTAACCTTCTTCTCAATAGGGTAAATAAGTTGCCTGATGCACCTCGGTAGGTTAAATTCCAGGCTTCTCCCAACAATGTATTTGGTTGGCAGTATTCGTCAAATTAACCAGTTCAGGTTTACAGCAAGCTCTTGCAAGCGTAGCGGGCTAGTTAGGAATCAGCGCTACTTACAGAATTACAAAGGGCCTGAGGCAAGGGTAGGTCATATGCAGATATAAACCAAAGCTTAGCTGATGATGAGACGATAGCACTGGTAAGAACGCAATGAAAATAAAAATCATGATCGGCGACATTAAAAGTAAGGGATCCATATGCTTCACAATGTGGCAACAAATTAACGTTCATGAAATGAGCAGAGGAATCACTGTTTTCGTCAGACGATTTTTTCATGGATATAAGACTTAGTTTACATCTTTTAGTGACAGGCCCCGAACGAAATATCTGGAAATATGTTCGGACGGGAAAACACGCAAATCTACAAATAAGAGTAGATTTTACGAAGTTGAAACGATTTTGGAGGCAACGCAGAAGATGCACGTCTTTCCACTGCACATATATTGTTGCGCACAATAAGAGAGAAAGTTTGATTCAATGTAACTTCCCTTTGTTAAAAAAAATAAAACATCATATTACTTGGACATAGTGATCGACAATGACTGTGCATTAGACGGATTGGTCGATTCGGCAAGCTAATTCTACGGGGGAAGAAGGCGACCTGTGAACCAACGATATCACATGCATTGTCTGGTAAAAATGTCATTGCATAGAACAGCTTGGCTTGCATGACTGAAGAGCAGTGGCCTATTGAGTGCTGTTCGGGAAACAACGAAACTTACCACGAGTAAGAAAGTCGGCTTGACCATTCAAGCGTGAAGTCTGTGAACGACTTGAAAACTAGTCGACCGTATGCATTATGGGATACGACTGAAATTCCCACTTGATAAAATAAAATAAAACCCCATTGGGGTAGCTAAAAGCATTGTGGTAATTAAGGGAACGGAAATTAACCGCCTTACATTTATCCACACATTGACGAGAAAATCTCGGGAACGAGACTGGACAATGAGTTACAAGTGACCAGTAATGACTGTATGCAACTCGACCTGAATCCGCACAGTGTCGCCAAGACATTTGACGTGAAAAGAGCATTTTGTTGAAAGCCATCATTATCACCAATCTGCATAAAATTGGTTGAAATTTGGATGTACCCTCGTTGGTATCGGTGTGACGCTACCAGTTGTGTCCAGCAGTAAGCAGTTTTTTATCTCGTGACGCGCTGTGCGAGTATACCTCCAAACAACGGAGCAGAAGCGTCAACCCGCAGCAATATTAAAACTAATGACAGTCCACCTGGTCCCCCTTCTTTGCTATCTTCAAGTTGTAACTATGATTGGGAATGTAACATCAATTTTCAATATGCCAGTGGTTATAAACATCATATTTGCCCGACCTATGAAGGCGTAGGGTCATTTTGTCGAAATATTCAAGTTTATATCAGAGTACTATGTTTCCTGTTTACAATATGGAGTGGATGTTAGCAACCCTACATGTGCGATATTAGTCTATACGTTGTCCAATCGTGATTGGGAAAACTTTCAAATATGACATTTTAACAAACTTGATTGAACACCCATCTGGGAGGGAATTTTGTCCTCTGTCTATCGTTTTCCTTTGACTCATGTCTACTATTGTAGGAAGATTATGTTCAGCTCCGGCAGAAACATCACCAGTTGCTTACTTTGGTGATAACAAACGCAAAAATATTGACTAGGTACCAAAGTTGTTGTAATAACTTGCCAAATCAATATTACTTTGAAAGACGATTAATATTGGTGAAAGATAATCTAAGACATCGCCTAGCAAGTCTAAGGAGATCGGGGATTTCTACCTATTACAGAAGTCCTGACCGCGGTGTTACTGACTGAAGTTAACAGAACAGTTATCGTAACTCCTCTCGAGACGATCGAACAACCTGATCATTACTCACAAGCAAAAGTGGTTGAGCGTTCACATATGATAATTCGGTCGTGCCTAATATGAGGTCAATGGGGCGGTGGGTGAACGTTTTCCAGATTGCCAGGTCATCACCTCTTCAGTTCAAACATTATGTTGGTCGGGTGCAGCTTTATTGCTTATCTGGCTAATGTTACCGGACATCAGCGATCGGACGCAGACATTGACGGTCAAACAAGTGAAGACGTTTCCAACTGTTCTACCTTGATAGACCAAGACTTTTAATGTCGTACCAAAACACAACCCGTACATTCGCATTGAATACGCAACCCTTAAGCTTTAGATGGTTACTTGTCTGTCACCAAATGTGTCCCAAATTGGAGGATGCCTTACTTAATTTGGAGATTCTAACTTCAATCAAATTCCCTCTACGTCCTCCGCTGCTGGTTTAACTTCCTACGAATACAAACCGGTCAACAACTTCCATAGCTTCCTTGTTCAGTATTAAATATGAGGAAACACACCAGCCTTGCAGATGCAATTTGCGAATATTGCACGCAAATTTCAGTGATGGTTTCTAGTTGATAACATGGATTACGAAATGCCATGAAATGCCTTGTGACTCTTGGTTCTTACCTGCCCAACTGAGAAATCTCCCTCAACCCCAGCTATTCCGTACGAACTTATTGCGCGCCATCGGACTGAACATAACCGGAAAGTCAGGTAATATAACCCCTCTGATTTCGTGGAATAATTTAGGGTTTTGAAGCACTGAAAAAAGAACCACCACAGAAACTAATTACGTACGCAAGTGATGCTAGTGAGACACAAATAAGGGTGGTTGAAAATGGATTCATGAATCACTATCTAACCGAATTCTAGCGTATCCGCTAAGATGCACGTTTCATAGGATTAAGAATGGTGTAAATGTCAGTCTTTTATGGCCCAACGTAGGAGTGATACTTCAAGGAGATACGCAAAAATCTTCAACAACTGCGTGCGGACATTTTCGGGTAAGTCAGTTTAAGTCCGAATGTGCGCCGTAATATTAAATTTCGTGAAGCTAAACGTTGATCTTACAAGTATCTCAGAACAGGTTGCGTCAAACTTGTCTGAGCATGCCGTAAAATTATGTAGGGTCGATGAGACGGTAATGATTTAATTCACGATGCAATTCTCCCTATCTGATGTACAGCATCCAAAGTTAACCAATTATTTCGTAAAGAAATTTCAAAATACTCACAGAACGTTCTATCAACTAGCGGCTCTCTTGAGGTAAAGCTGCAAACCATCATTTGCCAAAGCGGACACTCAAAGTGGCTCGGAAACAGGTAATTCCGTAAAATTTGGCGACTAGTGTTAGGCAAACCATAAGTCATGAATGACACGTGTAATGTCGTTATCGATCCAGAATATCGGATGAGAACATGGCTAGCCTTCATGCTAAAACTGGCAATATAAACTGTTATTTCTTCTCTGAGTACAATGTCAGATCCTCTGTCCATTCACTAAGACATCCAATATACAGAATCCAATAAGTGAAACTGATTCACAATCCGTGCGTTTAATTTAATGAATGAAGCTCTTACAAGAAGGCTATCCCTCAACAAGTGAGGTAAATTTCTTGTGTATCCTTGTGCCACTGAGGTTTGGCTCGTTGAAGCTACATTTTAGGTTGGATAATCCTCATGAAATATCCCATAGTGAATGTGGAATCATTCGCTGGACAAATATCAGCCAACAACCAGTTGTAAGCAGCTTAAACTTTCCTCAGATGGTGTGCCCGATCATAGATGAAACAACATTGGGAATGTAAGCTGTGATGTGTGCATGTGGATTTATATCGTTTAACCGTTTATATGCACACAACGTCAATTCCCTGGAGTCAGGCTGAATCATTTTAGGATCCCAGGAATACAAGGCCCCTTAGGCTAGTGAGAACGGAGGCTAGCGGTAAAATTTAGAAGCGTACTTCAGAAATGCCTTTCAATCTGTCCGACAGGTTTTTCGGACGTTCTCGAAGTTGTACCTATCCAGCAGAAGCGCACAGTAAGCTGAAGACATCCTCTAGCTATGTTGAGCAAATGTGAGGAAAAACTCACAAAATTTACATGATCAACTAAATGGACTCGTTACTTCATCAGAATTTAATGCTGAACACTGTAAGTCTACTCTCGTGAACGCTTGCTATACTTATCTGAATAGCAAGGTACCGAGGTGCAGCTTATTGAAGCGTGAACACTTAGACGCCATAAGAGAGTTGCAATCCAACCAGAATATTTTAATCATGAAGCCTGACAAAGGAGCGGGAATAGTTTTACTTGACAAACCTGATTACCTTTATCAAAATGTCGTCGATTCTATCAGATAGTTCAAAGTTTCAGAAAACGGAAAAAGATAAAGATAGAACGACAGCAATAGAGAAAAGCTTATCCAAGTTACTCCGTCAAATGAAACAAGCAGACGTTATCGATGCTTCAACTTTCGAGCGTATCAGACCTACGGGAACGGTCATTCCACGTTTGTACGGTCTTCCCAAAGTTCATAAAGACGGAGTGCCATTAAGACCGATTCTAGACATGTACAAATTCGCCGTATCATGCTGTAGCAAAGTGGCTAGTGGAGATATTAGAACCGATCAAATCACGAATAACTCCTTTTAGCCTAAAGGACACCTTCGACTTTGTAGACTCAATCGATTCAGTGAATATCGGGAATGACAACATGTTGTCTTTGGATGTGACTTCTCTATTCACTAATGTTCCATTGCAAGAAACCATCGACTATCTGTGCACCAATCAGATTGATGTCGGAATTACGGGAGAAAAATTGAAAGAACTATTGTTGTTTTGCACCTATAATGTTCAATTTCAATTTAATGGAGAGTTATATAGGCAGAAAGATGGAGTAGCAATGGGTTCACCTCTAGGTCCGCTACTCGCCGATATATTTATGGCCAAACTAGAGACCACTGAACTCAATCACATCGTAACTAAGTGCAAGCTCTACAAACGCTATGTGGACGATATTTTTTGTCTTCTTCCAAACGATGATTGATCCCCAGGTCATACTAGATGAGTTCAACAAAGCACACCCGAATATAAAGTTCACTGTCGAGCTAGAACATCACAACAGACTCTCATTCCTAGATGTCGCGTTGCTTCGTCAACCAGAGGGAACAATTCAAAGATCAATTCATAGGAAAAGAACGTGGACGGGTCAATACACACATTTTCACAGTTTTGTCCCGTTGAAGTACAAAAGAAATTTGGTACGTTGTCTCTTGAACAGAGCGCAAAAGATCTGTACACCGGACACTCTCCAGGAGGAAGTAGGATATATTCGGGAAACTCTCATTGGAAATGGATACCCTGAGAGATTCATAGACAAAAATCTGCGGTCCGGTACGAAACTTGAACTCGTCCAGACAGCGGAGAAAAAGCCGGTTTTCATCTGTCTTTCATATAGAGGTGAGGTTAACAGTGAAATAATTAGCCGTAGACTTTCAAACGCGGTCGAGAGTGCCTACCCTGCAGCGAGACTTATCGTATCGTTCGACACCTGCCCGGTACTGGTGCCACGCCTTAAGGATAGTTTGCCCAAGTTCTCTTCGTCTTTCTGTATCTACTCTCTCACCTGTTGTTGTCAAGCAGGTTACGTTGGGAGGACCACAAGGCGGCTATCGGAAAGGATTCGTGAACACCTACCGAAATGGCTTCGCAGCGGTTCGAGAAAGCCTATTTCCAGTGCGATTGGCTCCCACTTACTTGACACTGGCCATCAAATAAATCCGGATGAAGCGTTCCGAGTAATCTACAAGGTTCGTCATTCCGGCTCCAGAGCTGTCAGAGTGCGATTGTTATCAACGGCCGAGGCTATTGCTATCAGACTCCACAACCCCTGCCTATGTGCCCAAAACAATTCGTACAAACCCTCCACCTCCTCTGGCCAATCATTTCACCCACTTTTCATTCATCCTCTGGCCAATCATTCCACATCCACTTGAAACCCGAGCAAGCATGAACCACTCGACACTGATGAACGCATGTCTCATGACAGGCGCGTGTAACACTCAAACACATTCACCAACACTCCACCCACCCCCAGTAGACTGTGATCCGTACCACTCCTGTGATTTTTGATGACCTATTTGACACGTTATAATTTTCATATATAATTCGCATTTACCTTATGTAATTGTAAAAGCCTGATGAGAATTACCGAAAACAGCTGTTCGCAAAATTGACTTCTTAAATAATTTAGAGTAGTCGGGTATAACCTCGACATCCTCTCATGGACCTTAGTTCTGGTGATTAGATTTGGGAGCGCAGCAACAAAACACATATCACGGTATATTTTGGTATACAAACTACCCTGAACAATTTAATATATTCGATGCATGCATGATGTAAGTGGCAATTGAAAGTGGTAGTGACGCATGTTGAAGTCACTGTTATGGTTTCCTAGTCTTCGAGTTTATTTCCGATGATCTAGTCTCCCAGTAAGCGCGATTAGTCAGTTCACGAGTTCCCTCGGGTGAATATTGATGAGCTGATGTAGTGATTGTTGTTCATGGCTGTACATTGTGTACTGTTGTTTTCATTGCATGAATAATTACGTCTTACATAGTGCTGATTACATCATGATTTTTTTAACTGACGTGCTGCGTTATTACTACTGTATGGAAACTAGCTCTGAGTTTGAGATAAGTGAATTTTCGATCAATGCAGCTTACTTCTTACTACCACAGCTAATACAAGTAGTTAAAATTTATAAGAATGCCCCGGATTAACCATTTTTTATTAGTAGCACAAAGTCAGTGGCAATGCGTGTTTAAGTGTCACCGGATGATTTTCAGTAAAAATAGAGATAATAATTGTGGTTAACAATTTCATTCTTCAAAGATATTGCGTTTTGGTATTTTTATGATTCACATATTCGGAACAAGTTGAGTTTTTGCTTAAAGTAGTCCATCTGCTAAGCACGAGAACAAAAAAGCTACCGAAAACCGAGCTAATTTTAAGAGGATACGTTGGTTGGTCTAGAACCCATTTATTTTAATAGACTGCGCTTATTCATTCCAGAATCAAAGTATATTAGACAACGATATGGCATAGAAATATTGAGCAAAGCACTAAAATTCGATTGAGCAAGATAGTCTTAGGGCAGGTTTGTACAGTAAATCTATAAATAGTTTTTGATGCAGAACATGCATGTCGCTGAGCTTGCGCATGCAATATGTTTCTACTGCTTATCAGTTAACTGTAAATTTCAGTAGCTTTATACGCTGACGGACAGCTAATTGTATCTGCATCCAGAATTGGGGTTAGCCAACGTACTTAAACTTCGGCGAAGTCGCAAACATGACGAGCAATCATTCAACAGAGAACTACCTTTAATGTCCCGTTCGCACATGCATACCGTGTCCGCGGTTTCCAATTTAAATTCCAAACCACAGCTGGGCGGGTTTCTTCAATAGTCACGTGCATTTCTCGTGTACCTCGTGTGCTAGATAGTACTGTGTTGTTTCGTTACCACCTCTTGTCTGTAATTTTAATCACGTTCTGTACACTCCAGTTAATGATAGCTACTGGCGTATAGGCTTTGGCCATTCACTGCAGCGGCGTTGGAACAACTCACTGAACACCAGAGTGATTGCTTTTCTCGACAACTCTGCCATCCCATTGTGCATTCCACTATTTCTACCTGCCAGCCGTCTCTTCTATAAGTCATTTGTTCCCAGTTTATTCTTGTTTTAATGCAGTGCGGAATTAATAAGTGCATACTTGGCGAACTAAGCGATTTCCTATATGCTTTATAACGGCATCGGCTTAATTCCGCACAAGACGTAATTATTCTTCAATGATCGACTGTAATTAACACTCAACTCGAGTAAAGCAAAAGCCGTTTTATCATATTTTAATCACGGTTTCAACTTTGCGAGATCTCATGGCAGACGAGCAAACGGCATTACTTTTTAAGCAAATTATCGCAAGCTGTGCTTGGCTCAGTGATAAACACATTTGAATTGCTCCCAAAACAAAAACCGTGTGGCGCAACTGATATATTGCGAAGCTCAAGATCCTCGAATAGGTAAACATCGGAAACTAACTGCGTTAGTCAATATGAAGACTAATAGATTCCCTCCTGGATGCAACGATTCCAGGGGCACCAGGTCAAGGATATAGGGATATTTTGACTGTTGCACGGATAAGCCCGAATCTAGAGAACATTTGGGAGCCAGAAGTGAGAAAATGGTTGATGCCAACTGAATATCATCCATCTCAGTTTCCAGTTTTACTCTCGTTGGAGCTCGTCAGTTGTGTCTATCTTTGTCATGACCGGGAATTGAACTCCAGCTGTTTTTTACGGAGTACCTTCGTTGACCGTTGCGCTACTAACCTCGAAATGAACACGAAGGAATTGTCATACATGGAAGCTCATGGACACTTACACGTGAGTAATACTCAGATTACCGGATTGCTTCGAGAACAGGTAAAGTGACATTGATGTTAATGGAAAGTGCATTACTGCACGATTACAACTTCTCATTCAATTGATATCATAGGAATCGTCATCCTTTTTTAATAATTGCACTGGAAAAATCTAGGTAAATGCGAACCCTGTAATCAATAGTGGATGATGTTCAACTTATGTAAAAAACAGCTTGAAACATACAAAATTGGCAAATAGGACAGCACAAGTTTTCCCAAATGGTAACACTTGTAACAAACTCTCTTCAGAACGTTTCTCGTTCGGCGCCGATTTAGCAGAAATTTGTTGATGTGTTTTTCAATTAGTCCATTGGATGTCAATGTGCCAGTTGCGGAACATATGTCTAAAGTGAGGCAACCAATCTACCATGTTCAATGGTGTTTTACACGGTGATCCTGCATTCACAGTGGCAATGAGTTAGACTATATCTTAGCATGTCTGTGGTATAGTTCTATATATATATATATAGCTCTAGGATCATCAGACTCGATGTGGTACCTACCAGTACATCTACGTTGCATACGCCTGTCACGTAAGTGCCATCCATTGGTCACCTCCTACACCTCAGCTGTAGTAGTAGCCTACAGATGGGACCTTCAAAATGTGATGTCCAAATTTCAAGTTTATACCTTGTAACTTATTTGTGTATGTTTCTGTACACACGTTCATTCTCTCCACCTGTGTCTTTATTTGAAGGCGTCATCATCTTTTTTGAACCTGACTGCTTACAACTGCCTCGGTCTTCCCATTTCGGGCGAATTTTTGATGAGTTTGATAAATTAATACCAGTCCTAACAACGCGCAACGATTTACCATTCTACGACGCGTGTGCAAGTATTTGAACGACATCGTCTAAACTAATCCACTGACGCTGTTCCTCTTCCGTGTGTGGTGAACTTTTTAACACAACAAACTTCAACTTGTAAGTGAATCCTTCTATTTTGATCAGTTTGTCTTTTGTCTCAATTGTACTCAAATTTTTACACATATTCGCTCTTGTAGTGAGATCACCTTCGACGTCCCCAAAATCCTAAACTCCCTGCGACGTGAGAGTTGCCTTACCAGTACCACCGTGCCTGTTCACATTATCTTGTGAATGTAAATTTACTACAAACCACTAACATCAAAGTTAGTGTGTTGGCGTACCGATTGCAGTTTAAATCGTGGCTGAATAATGAACTGTAGGACACATTCACTAGGATAAAAATGTTTTAGCTGTCACCGTTGGGAACGCCGCCCAACCAGTCTGACGCTTGTTTGAATTCTGAAGGTCGACTGGAAGTTTCCGTCGACATTCGTCCTCTCTGGCGGTTGCCGTGCGGTTGTGCTTAAGGTTCTCTCACGTCCAACTCCCCAAACCTTTAATTGTTGCGTTGAAGTTCTGCTTGTGAACGGTGAGTAAATCAATAAATGAAGTTTGTTTGCAGATTCGCCGTCTTCTCATTACGACTTCCGTTCCGCGTTAACATAAAGGCTGGGGAAACCTTGGGCGTACGAACCCAGGAACTAGCATCACGATACCCTGTAGTAACTCGTGACGGATTGTAAACATCAGGGTACAACAGTTTCTCGAAAACTGGCTCCAACAACTAATCTGAAAGAATGTGGGAACTCTCCCACAAAGTCTGATTCCAGATTTACGAGTTACCCAACGGCAATAATTCAGAAGACAACAAACATCGCAGTACTCCATGTATTGCCACGAACGTAGAACAAGAAAACGTACAGTCAGCAGACGTCCTGCGTGTTGCGCACGGGAGGAAAAAGTGAAGATGTTCTAGGCTAGCGGAAATAGGGCATACAATTAGGCTAAACAAACATGCCTCATCAGGAAGTGTCGAATTGTACCAACAAAATTACCGACTGAATCCATGCTCCTCTAAGAGGTTCCCACGTGAAGAGAAACCACAGGCAAACATAAGCCGAAGTTCGAATGTCATGAACACAACTTACACATTCGTGAACAAAGATGGCGTCAGCACGCTGTTTTACAGTACCACAGTTTCTTTTTGGCACCATCATAATATTGGTTGATTTTCTCATGTGGTTGATCAGGCCACTACAAGCAAATGCGCAACAACGGTTTTGCAGGTCGTTATCAATACTTGTTTCATTTATGAACAGACTCAATCCGGTTGCACTAAATTGTGGTGTTCTCTGACGGAATTCAACCGTGCTGATATTTTAGGTCTGTCGGGCCAAAGGCTTTTTCTAGTAGCAGCTATGATCAAAAAGAGACAATATCCACTCATTGCTGCGCATTGCATTCGATTTAAGGACATGTTCACTTTATTGCTTCTGTAATCGCTGCGCACACTTCACACAACACAGACTAATAGTTTGTTTTCCAGCATAGTGTCATGTATCCGTGTCACGTGCCTTTCGGAAACATAGTCATTCGGGCTACGCTCATCATGCCCGCACATTTCACCATGGTTACTATGCCTGCTCGATATGTATGGATTGTTTTAATTTCGTCGTGGCAGCTGATGAGATGTGAACAGACTATTAGCATACAAGCCACCTTACCCCTTGCATTTGGTCTTTTATATCTTACTTTGAAGTATATATTAATGCAAAATGGAGCGAATATCCAAAGGGACCTGTGCAGTATTATTCAATGACTTTACAACTTGTCTGTTGAGGGTCAAATTTTTGCTGTCCTCTCTGATTAAATTGGAGAATGAAGTTCACGCAAAAGCCACCTGGAACAAAATCACAGATACGCAACCAACTTGACCTCGTATACAAAACATGTACAAAATTATAGATTGCACACAATTCACGAATATTTGCAACATTCATATTCCCATAAATTACAGTTATTCACTTTTGAAGAGAATTACTGGATTCGCATTTTGCTTGTGTTAGAGGCTCGTCAGTTTTGCCTGTTCCTGCCGATTGAAAACTGGACCCCTGGGCACGCTTTCATGAGACGACCATATTCACCACCGCCCCACTAACCTCACACCAGACAAAATTAATTAATCATCTGCAAGGTTTTTCCACGGTAGCCTGTGAGCCAATCCCAGCTTGTCTGGTTTGTTCGAAAGAAGATATAGTAACCAACCAGCTAACTTCAACCGATGCATGCGCGACTGGAATATTGCATCACCGTAACAATCAGCACTAAAACTCCTTTTGCAGTCTGTCAGCACACAGCGTCTCCGTTGCCAGTGCAGAAAGACTACATTATTTCAAATAGAGTAACTTCCGTTTTACTGACCTTTTAGCGCAAACGTGCACTAAATTAACGCTGCCCAGGTATACGGCAGAAGGTACCAGATGTGAAGTAAGAATACAAATAATTGAGGAACGTATAGTGTGCGACAATTACAAAAGTTCCCAAACAGTACTAAACAACACCGATACGCGAAAGCACTTAGGGATGCTAAGGATCCGACCGTCGAGCGCGCGAGCAAACCGGAAGTCTGTATGTAACGTCATGGGCGCGCATAAGTCGAAAGCATACAAACAAACAAACAAACAAACGCGATTGCATGCAACTATCAGACGACAGACAAAGATGCTTACGATCCTATGTACAATGTGAACTATGATTTTGGGAAGAATTTTACACAACGTAAAACAGGCAGACCGAGGTTATCTGCAGGTCGTCACGAACTAGTCAATTGGTTGTCTGTTATGTATACATAATGAAGATCTGCTCATAGTTTATAAGTTACTCCACTCGAAGTTGAAACGCCTGTATTGCATATCTAGACGTAACAGAAATGTTCAAGCAATTCGAACAGGTACAATCGATACCCTGAGGTACATGTGTGACATCACTTTTAAAGGTCGTCCTTCCTGCAACAATAGTTGACATGGAACATTGAGTACCAGTCAACATTGACTTAATATGTAGTAGACTCATTAAGTGCACCAAGCGCTTCCCGAGAGCATAGAAATGGCTAATGGTCCATCTGAAGGCGAATATACCGACATCTAACATTGCAGCATTCGGGCGGATATATTTGATTCGTCAGCATTCATAAACAGAACCAAGTCAAACGAACTCAGTACGTCTAACAGGCGCAAGAAAGCGAGGTTAATAAGTACTGCGGAAATGTAATGTAATGTAATGTAAATGTGATGCTAGTTCCTAGGTTCGTACGCCCAAGGTTTCCCCAGCCTTATGTTAACGCGGAACGGAAGTCGTAATGAGAAGACGGCGAATCTGCAAACAAACTTCATTTATTGATTTACTCACCGTTCACAAGCAGACTTCAACGCAACAGTTAAAGGCGCTAGGGAGTTGGACGTGAGAGAACCTCGAGCACAACCGCACGGCAACCGCCAGAGAGGACGAATGTCGACGGAAACTCCAGTCGACCTTCAGAATTCAAACAAGCGTCAGACTGGTTGGGCGGCGTTCCCAACGGTGACAGCTAAAACATTGTTATCCTAGTGAATGTAGCCTATAGTAGTAGAGATGGCGCGGATTCATTATAGAGCCACGACTAAGACTGCGATACCTACGCCAACACACTAACTTTGATGTTAGTGGTTTGTAGTGGTACTGGTAAGGCAACTCTCACGTCGCAGGGAGTTTAGGATTTTGGGGACGTCGAAGGTGATCTCACTACATCAGCCCCCCTAGAAGGGCGACTAATATAGGAGGCCTTCTACCTATAAATTTTAATCCTAGGCAACAGCTGCTGTCTTGCTGGCCAGCCGCGCGCGAGCCACCCAACCTGAAACGCCCAACATATCAACAGGTTAGTGTTCAAACTCCTAATTATAGTTCGCGAGAAAATTTAGCTGTCGCCGGTTTAATTCGACTGGTCGGGCAAACCCTGCACAAGCGGCTTGTAACTTTTACCAAGAGGACTTCTAGTGCAAGAAAGAGAACATATAACAGAAGGGAAATAACTGAAGCTAGGGAGCTTGGTCATCAACTTCTGACATACGCACCATCGTTCGGCATTAGGTCACGCAAACATCTTCCTACTCAGATTTCTTCAAACGGCGCAATGTGATCAACAACTCTCTATTTTAAGTTGTCCTACACACGGTGTACATGTTAATCTATTATACTATGACGTTGTACGTTGCCTTCATCCGGAAAATTGTCCAACATCTCGCAGGGTACTGACAGATCAGACAGCATCACTGTGGAAGAGTGCTGTTTCTGAGCGATCGAACAAAGGGATTGGATCAACTTCTGGAAAAAGTGTGGACCACTAGTGCGCTAATACCGATGAGGGAGCAAATAATTTGTCCCGGTTGGTTTTCAGGTAGTAGGTGATGAGTACTCGGTTATGAGACTCTGAAAGCCGGTAGACCAATCTACCTTCGTGGTATGTACCACCCTGTTAGTGTGGTCATCACACCACCTAATTTAGAACAAAAGTCACTGGGACAAGCTGGTCACAATTTATCGGTTCACTTTTTTCACAGAGGTGCATAACCACATTTATAGAAAGAGAAACGTTTACAGCATGTCTTCCTTCGTTAATGAACCACCGCACATTTCACGGGCTCCACTCCCTTGTCCTCTTCGTTCTTGGTAAACATATATCCAGCATTGTAACAGATTTCATTCTGCATTCCAGTGTAGTGCTCGCATCTTAAGGTCATGTTTTATCATTCATTTTTGCGAGTTTTGTACACACTTCTACTCAACTCCATCTGTGTCCTTATTTAAAAGCATCATCAATTTCGAATATGACTGTTTACAACAATGAAATGAAGATTTTTGAGCACCGCTTCTGTCTTCCAATTTCAAGTAGAGTTTTGATGATTCTGATGGATTAATGGCCGCTCAACCAACGCTCGACGATTTACCATACTGCGCTGCTTGTGTAGTTATTTACTCGACATCGTCTGAACTAATTCTCTGATGCTGTTCTTCCTTCGTGTACGGGGACATTTCCAACTCAACAAACCTCAACTTTTTAGTGAGTCGTTCTTTTTTATCGATCTCTCTCGTTTTGTTTGCACGCTCAATTTTTTTTGTCCATTCTTTCTGCCACAGTTTTACTTTGGCGTCATATTATTGGTTGTTCCCAACCTATGGTTGATGAGGTCACTACACCAGATATCTATTCAAGTCAACACAAGATTTGAGAGCTGAGGTTCTTACATACTCTGAAGAACATTAGCTAGGCTGAAAAGATTCACTAAATCGTGCGAATCAGGCAAAAATAATAATCCGTTGAAGGGAGTTGGATAGACAAAAACAAATGTCACATGATTTGTTCTGAGCATCTGGAACAACTCTAGTGTAGTCTTCATGTATGTCGCTATGCACAAATTGGAACACTGCTGCCAATTTCGTACGTCGACAAAGCCGATCGTGGAGTTGTCGAGGAGTGTAAAGCACAACGAATCCAACAGCTGATAGAAGCAATCATTTTTTAAACAAACAAATGCAATTAAAATTGGCTGTTGTGAATAGTACCGGATACCTTACAATGTCGAAGTCTTTTCTGCCTCCATGGACATACTTCGCTTTTCATTTACCGCTGAACTGAGGAATGCTGCGCTGTACATTCTCTCAGTATCATTAACTGCATCTTGCAAATGGAAAAATCGACCGCCCACTTCAGAATCCACATGCGGGTGTATCGGTTTCATGGACGTTCACTCCAGGTTTGTGCTCGCTGAATACGGCTTACTCCCTCTACCAGCCCACTGCACTATAGACCAGTAAGGTTTGAGTGTCAGCATAGATAGAATTGCCCGGCTCGAATGGACGGGACGAAAACAAAACAACTACGGTAACCACAGGATTGCAGTCCATCCTTCTGAGAACGACGTTATTCACTTCGGAAGGTCACTTAACTGACCGAAGTCAGCTTGAAAATACAAGAGCCCTCAAACTGACTAATGTTACACCCAGCTCTATCTCGGCTCTTATAAAAGTGTGTGATGTGCCCGAAAGTGTATTCCTATTTGCTTCGGTTGTCTAAGTAGGCCAAGGGTCTCCGCGACAACCTTCGAACATTTGCGGCATCTGGTCTACCGTTTGGGAATCCACGAAGTTCTGTGTATCAAAGCACAATCGATAAGATTGTCAAGCTCATCTCTAAAGTGGCTGACAACAATTTCATCATGAGTTGGTCGGGGGCAGTCCACTGAGTAAGGGTTGCCGATGGCAACGGAATGAAACAATCAGACTGTGTGCCGATGTGCAGTAAACAACTATGGCGTCATCACATCCATTCCCATAGTCATCGACAGTTTGTCGCAATGTAGAATTCATTTTTTGGTTTTGCGTGGCATTCAATAAGTTTTCATGAGAAACTCGAAACATCTGCTGAGTAGTAAAACCACCCACAAATTGTGAAGTAATACAAAAGACGACTTGCTCGTTGACAGGTCTAGTACCACTACATCCCTAGCGTTCCGACTTAACACACTGGTATCTGGCCTAGCAATATGCACCACTTTGCTTCACCCTCTACGAGGTATGTCATTGTGTTTTACAGAAGCCACCATTGTGTCACAAAATGTGGACTAATCATATGGACGAACAGTTAAAACAGTGACGTTAGCACAATTCAGACGAAAATGGAATGGAAACCGTTTCACAGTTTTCTCCACGGTCATATCGGCGTTTAGATTTGGTTAACAGTTGAGTAATATCAAAGTGACATAACAAACACCCGTTTTCCACGTGTTTGTCAGTAGTAACTATTAATACCGCCCGACGGTTCTCTGGAGATTACACGCTTGATTTTGCATCGCTATCAAGCAATCGTTTTCCTCGTCTAGTTAAACCTAAATGCTGTCACGCGGTATGGTTTGCCCCTTTTCTCATTTTATCAGCAGTGGGAACAGTGACGGCACAAATCATTCAGAGTCGAATAAAGCCGGGCGACCGGACGGGCCATCTCCCAGCAAGATCGGACCAACAGACGAGAAACGGCAGGCGAAAAATCCCCCGACAAAGGGTGTCAGACACACACGCAAAACCAAGCAGAAGTGCACACGACGTGTGAACGAATACCGGGGATGTGCTTCGGCCAGAATTTTGATTCACAAACACGAGTGCGCGCGTTCCTGTCGGATTGCCACTGTTTGTTTGACGATTGAAACACATCCAGGAGGCACAATTATGTTGCCGTTTTAGAAGTAGCTGGTGGAAGAGGCCGGTTTAAGTTGGTTACAATGCACGGCTAACACACCTGACGAGGTGTATTGAATATCTCGAGTGACGTAAACTGGTGGTGAGTGCACTAAACACATGCATAGGTCTCTGCCGCCGACGATGAGGCTTCGTCGGCTCACCAACAACTGATTCTGGGTGACAACCATTCGACAGCCAGCTGGATACACTGAGTAACAGATGCGTTGATCACACTGTTCCTCTTGGCAACATTGAGCATCCTTCATACGGCCCTGAAGCATGGAAAATGCTGTCTGAACGTTTCCGCAAAGTTCCCTCACATGATCAAGCATTGACGTGGCTTCTAACAGTGGGATAGGGTAAAATCTTCAGTAGGAGCCTGCGTATCGGCCAAACGTTGACAGCAGGGAAACGATAATTATGTGAAGATGCGTGATAGGCCCAACAACCATTCCGTAAAAGCTCATTATCCTATCCTTGCACCGTTCCTAAAGAATGTTTAAGTAAAGCTCAACTGCCAGTTGGTTCGTTTTACCACCATCACTTGTGGATAATATGGAGTAGTATGGTTTGTTAACCCAACGGCGGGTAATATCTTCCAGCAGTCGACTTCCAAACGCTGTGCTTTTATCTGAATGAAACGTAATGGATGCCCCATATCGGGCGATTCATTCCTTTGGCAATCGCAATGGCCACAGTGCAAGCATTTTCTCACTCGATAACGATTGTCTCAGACCAGTTCGTGAAGTAGTCCACCCAGAACCAGAATGCAACGATTCCCTTTTCTGGTTGCTGGCAGAGAACCCAGGATATGCATGTCTACGCATTGTCCGGGGTGTTCCGTTATCACGAGGTTCTAGTGGGGCCCGAGGACCTGCTATGCAGTACTCTAATAGCACAGAACGTCTCACGGGACGATCACTACAGTCCTACGTTGCCATGAATTCCTGGCCACCGATAGCGCCAGCGGATCGCAGCTTCTGCTTCTTAAATAACAGCGTGACCCGATTTGGTGTGCACTTTCTGCAGCTCCGCTGCCACTTTTAACTTTGACTTGATGAGTTTGGGGCCAAATTGTTCCGTACGGCATAAGACCCCCTCAGTCAGTTCCAACTCATTTGACTAACCCCCTAACGCATGTTCATCAAATGGCTTCTATCGCATTTCTATGGCAGTTGGCTGAAACGAACCATCGGCCTGACGCTTGTAAATATTCGTCATATATGAATCCTTCAACCGATCTTTGGCCCAAGATATGTCAGCATTGCTTACCAGGGTGGCGTTTACGTCATTCAGGATAATGACTCTCGACAGAACTTGGAATTTCCATGCGGTGACCGACATTTGTATTCGCGAACGGAATCATACTCTCATAATCGTTCCTGTCCAACGTAGCAACCTGACCTTCCGGGTCACGGAAATTTCGAGGCCACTGCAGTGACTGGTGATCCGTACGTACTTGAAAGGTTTGCCCAGCAGATACGGCGGGGAATGTCTTAGGAAATGGATTGAACCGGTAGCTCTCGATGGGTGGTGCACCAATTTGCTTCGCATTTGTCCAAGCAACGGTTGGCGTGAGAAATCACGATTTCACCTCCTGGTGTTTCCTGGGCTGGCACCGCTCCAGTGAAACATTACTAGCGTCGGTATCCAGCAAAAAATTTTCTGTTTTGTCAGAAACGTCCGGGAAGGCAAATATTGGTGGTGGCGTCAACTTCTGTTTCAATGTTTCAAACGACGCACTGCATCCATCACAAGTGACGCGTGTTTTGAAAAAGGCCAGTTATTATTGCGTGCAAGTGTATATTACGTTTATATCATTTAACCGTTCAAATTACATACTTTGATTGATTCTTTCA
>LOND01006046.1:17295-27583 GCA_014220965.1 Paragonimus kellicotti
CATATCTAGCGAGGTAATTTTCAGTTTCCATAGTGTAGGTCGCGCATAGCCCCCATAATCCTCTGGAGTCCCATCCAACAAAGTAAAGGCTCACCGTGGATGAAGTGAACGATTCCAGGCGGTTTGTTGGAGTAGACTAAGTCAACTGCAGTACGCAGCCGATGTTTGTGGCAAGGCTGTAACAACCACCGATTATGGGAACATATGACACAAGCTGGGGCCTGCGATGTCAAGTGAGTTTGTTGTTTGTCGTCTGTTACTAGGCGTCAGGAAACCTATGGAAAATATTTTCACGGATTAATTTGAATAACGTCTTGCGTACTGCCCAGGATAGAAGCGACAGGTGTATCTGTTTTTCAATAGGGAGGACAAATTTAGCTCCTCAGTCGTTTTTCATGTGTGGTGAGCGTGGATGCTACAAACAGGACAAACATTTGTTGATACTTATGAAGGCTGGAGTTATGTCCGTTTTTAATTACCGATGGCATGGGACTTAGACGATCGGCAATGTACAAGTACGTTCATAATAGAAAGTTTGCTTCACAAACGACACACGAATCTTTTCTCAACCAACGAATATACGCATTGCCAATGAAAAGTGTTATGCACCCTCTTTTTTCGCGGCTCTTAGATAGGACGCTCCGCATCGAATTTTGTACACGTACGCTTGATGACTTCCTTCGTAGTGTACGACCATTTCACGAAGCAGCCATTAGTGTTCAAGCATGGGTTACTGTCCGATTCAGCTTAGTAACTTAAGACCATTCAACGAAGCAGTCACAAACGTTTACGGATGGGGTTCCTGGTTGATGTTGTTTATTTTGCAGATCATTTTGTCAGCATTTTTTATGCTGAATCGGAAGTCCGTTAAGTAAGCTCTGGTGACGTACAGTCCCATCTCATTTCGCGACGTTTGCGCGGCGCCGGGAAAGGATAGTAAATGGAAGTAATCGCCTTACTAAGTGATCACTGAATGTACTAATGACAACACAGGCTCAGTAACGGCCGTATACGCACGGATTTCGGGATATTTTTCGGGGCATGCAGTTTTTTCGTTGACACGTCTTTGGCATCGTCAGTCGAAAGATGACGAACAATCCTGCTAGTGTAATAAAAAGTTGATCATCTTACCACATCCGTTGTGCGCACTGACCGCTGAAGTGTTTCATACAGTCGGCATTTTCACTGTCAGATACCACTGCCCAGTGGAATACCTTTTGCTGTTTCACTGTAGCTCCCATGACTGAGTCTAGGAGTGACAATGCTTCAAGTTAACGTTACCATTTGTCGACAGCCTCCTCATGTTCAAACGGTGGCAGCTGGTCTGACAGCATCCAACACTGCATTGCCCCATCCCTATGGCAATCTCTAACTTCAGCCACACAACCTTTTGGAAGGTGACTCACATTGTATGGTTCCCAAAGACCGCAAGATTTACCAAATTAGATGCAAGTAGGATGTTCGTCACCGACCCAAAAATTGGCTACGATTGGGTCTTAGAGATTCTGCACAGCTGAATGCCGTCTATATTCATGACTATAATCTGAACGTCGTCGAAGGATTCAACAGTTCTCACGGTAGATTCCTCCCAGTCGATGTGCACATGCACGCCGCAACCGAACAACCCCTTAAGACAAAGACGAGGTGTTTTGGGATCTTTGGGGACTTCCTCCACGTGTATGGAAAACCACCCTCAAAATTGCACACCGAGTCCCGAACGTCATGGGGTACCTTGTAATCAGCTTCCTCAAATCATACTGCAAACACTTTTCTGGGATGTCGGTTAAATCCATTAAAACATGAGCTCTTACAGAAATTACCTACGGACATGACATTTAGGGAATGTTCTTCTCCTGATATTATAGACGGAACTTCTGCATTTGGCTGCACAACGGAGGTGCACACTAAAGACTGAGTAACAGGTATTGGTTTTTTATTTATAATTCTGGCACATGTCTGCCGATAAAGACCTACCTGCGCAGGACAAACTGTAACAGTTTCTATCTACGGTAAACGGAAAATTGCACACATACAAAAATCTGCTGTGTTTCCAATAAGCCAGACATACATAGAAAAGGAAAATCTTGTGTAAACATCAAACGGAACACCAATGCAGCATAAAAAAGCCAATCCTATTTTTAGGTAGAGGAAATCAGGCAACAAAACGCACAAGCAAAGACAAAAAACAACACCAACTGACGTGCGTGCATATGATTAGTGTGATGATTGCCAATGCGGCAAAACACCGCTGGTGTACAACGGGTATATTTATTGAAAAGAAGGAAGAACGACTAATTAAAAACGGAAGTCTGTTATTTTCACCTGTCAGTCATTTCAAGGTGAGACCTAACCTGAAGTAGACAACCCTCAACATGCCGGCGTCTAGCTCCATTTGTCCAAAATCCGTGTGAGTCATGGGTTGGCTGGGTAGCTGTTCACCGCACGCAACGGAAAATAAATGAAAACAGCTGTAAAACCAAACTTCTACAAGTAAACAAGACGTACTTTAACAAATTTTGCGAACGACTTTGCACGAAATACGGGACATCATACAAGTCAAGCAAACTAAAACAAACCTATCAAATGCTCTCATCGACAAACCATGATAAACACATGCAGTAACACCGGAACTGATAATGCGTTATGCATAGTCCAAAAAGGGCCTGGACAGCTATCTTACATCATCAAACATAATGTCTATCTTCAAACTTTGTGTATCTTCTGATGTCCTTTTTGAATGTTGTCCGGAGAACATTTAGCTATCAGCTACATGTAACATACATACCCGTTCCTCCTACTTACCTAGGACAAAAACAGGAAAGGAACAGCACTGTAGCTCACATATTATATGTATGTTCATTCACAATAACCTATTCACCCTGATAAACCATCAGGCTATAGTTGTTGGTATCCGATATTGACGGTTTATTTGACTAGCATACAAAAACTCTCCAAAGAAAACTGAAAAATATACTGCCAACGTCTACCTCACATAAGTGCATCAGAACCTCAATTCACATCTCGTGCTGTCTTTCCTGCCTCAAATCCTACTTGTTAACGACTGCTAACCGCTTCGTGCTATGAAATACAGATTGTAGCTTAAACATTGACCTTATGAAAACAAACTAATGTCAAAACTTGTTGAATTTTGATTGTCATGTGATAATCATTCTAGAAGAAGCTGCTGGTTACCCAATCCTCGTGAATTACTGTAACAAGCGACTGCCAGTGTTATATACTTTATTGAAAGCAATACAAACAATATTAATGTCGCCTAAGGTTTTGTCAAGAAAATATTACGTATGCATTATTTGTCATATTACATATGATCACTCCACATTTCCCCAGTTAACTGGTGAGATTGTGTTCTTTATCCCACTCTTGTGAACTTCCGTTATGCCACGAAAATTTTCGTGATAAATGAATGTTAGAAACTGCGTGTTGGCCGAACTGTTCGCGAGATTTTCAACTTTGTGACGTTTTCCAGCAATCGAAGAAGTCCTACGCTGAAGTCTGTTGAATTATTTGCCGGATTTCGGGAATTCCCGTCCTCCCCCGTCCAAGCCGAATTATGTCACTATCTTTCCGATGCTAATTACGTCGACTAACGGCGCAAACCTCTGAAGATGTATTTGCACGTATTCCCTGGCATGACCTTGAAATATTTGAAAATTTTTTCCTTACATAACCTTGTATAAGAAAAATTAGTGTAACATCTCATCTTTTGAACTGAATCTGTGGAACAAGCGAACTATTTCTTTCCCTGGTGCGTGCATCAAAATTTTGTAAACCGCAACCCATTTCTCTCTGGATATGCTTCCTTTTATCAGCAGATTTCATGTTTGTCTTATAACGTAACCATTTGTTGCTTTGTACCGCCTGTAATTATCTGTCATGATCGCGCACATCCGAGCGTGCCTCTCACGAATGCGTTGAGAAATATACATTATTATTATTGCTGCTACCATTATTATTATCATTAATGCGGCGACCAGGACAACGTCAGAAGCATATGTCAATAGTTCCACCCCAATGACAAGAAGAAAATATTCAACCCTCCAATTGTGTGTGTTTAGTTGCTCAATCGTTTCCACCGACCACACGTTACAAAGCCTGTCCGTCTACAGTAGCATAGCTCCATCAAAGGAGTCACCAAAAACACCAGTTGCCAAGTGTAAAACGTCTAGTAAAGAACACACGTCGCTTGCTCTGCAATATACCACGTCCCACATTTTTAAATGCCTTCCTGCCGAAGTTTTATTGACCGACCTCATTACGTCATACAGCTCCCGTATGTATGCGCAACTTGACAATTGGTTGGAATAGGCCCGTCATTATCTCATTCACACGTTTTTATTTATCAGCCCTTTCTGAGAAAACGCTCCATGAAATACTTCCTCATATCCAAGAAATGGTGGTTATTGTGGGTCTGCAATGTAATACCGCCAAACTGGCTTTTTGGATAAACTGGACAACCAGCCGTTACTACTGACCTTCCTGCAATAGAAGTTTCGCAGCTTTTATTCAAAGTGAGCTGATATAACAGGTTGGATTCAGGTGAGTTCTACCGGGTATCTTCGGTGAAGCAGACGATAGTCCGACAGAAACTGTTTGCAAGCTATACGTACAATTTCCCAGGATTAGTATTCTATGTAATACATGGAATAAAACTGAATATTATCTTCAGTCATGGTGAGACGTCTGAAGTGCGAGATTGGCTGGAGAAATTGTGTTAGGGACCATGTCAAAAAGTGCTTCTGTTGCGATGTTTGGAATTACGTAAATTGTTTGAGTACACCTGAGTATATGTGCAACTTGTTGACTGCAGGTTAGTTGGGTTGCATTCAATTACTCCGTGAATTTTGTCGGTCTACTGTCTCAGCAAACACATGGCCGACTCCGATGAGTTGGTCAAACTCTGGCCAACAGTCAGATCCATAGAAGGCGAATCGGATGAGACACTATAGTGCATGCAAATGAAGTCCACGAAACGGTTTATTTGTTCACAGAGATTCAACTGTAACTTTGTCTATTTTGTTTTAGTGCGTCCTTGTGGTGGACGCGCGTTGACCGTTCTGTATGTTTCGTGCGTGATGAGTTGGTTCATACTGTTGTATGTAATGTATCTAGTCAGCTATAGTCGTGTAAGAAGCACTGCAACGGCATTTGAATTTCTAAGCTTTCGTGAGCAACGTTTAACAGTTTCCTTTATACTCCTCACTTTCTCGTGAAAATAAATTAACTCACTACTTTATAGTAACTACTGCAGTAACGGATCTTCCTCCTCCCTCCTTTATATCTTTTGCTAATATGTTCATCATTCCAAAAACGACTCGCGACCGCCGCGAGAGGTCGGCAAAAGTTCTGCCAGTCATATTGCAAATTATTCTTTCCATTCATATTGCCAACTCACTGCGCACTCTTTTGCTGTCAACTCTGCTAAATTCCTTTGAGCTAGCTCACCCAGTCCTGTTCAGTCAATGTTTAAGGCGCACGCGCACCAAATTAACGCTTTTGCCAGGTATACGCAACGATACCAGACACGAAATAAGAATACCACTAATTGCGGGAGACCGAAAGTATATTATACGATAATTACAATAGGTCTCAATCAGTGCTAAACGACACCGATACGTGGAGATAGCTAGGGAGGTTGAGGATCCGACCGTCGAGCGCGCGATCAAGCCGGAAAGTGAGTGAGGCGCCATTGGCGCGCATAGACCGACAAGCATGCAAACAAACAAACGCGATCGCATGCAACAAGCAGACGGCAGACAAAGATCCTTAAGATTCCTATGTATAATGTGAAACTCTCAAGCTCTCGGATCCCACGGGGCTTGCGAGCTCTGGCGTGGAAGCCACAAATATGTGGGCAGACGTTTACAACGCTTACAACGACGATCATATCCAGACCCCTTCAGCAACCTTGAGTCAAACAGCCGACCTGGTAGACGACATCAACACTGTAGATACCTTGTTTACGACTGTTTTTAATAAGCTTCTGCGCCTTAGGGATAACTTACTTGGCCCAGACTGTATTCCATTCAGTGCATTGCGTACAACCACCGAGCATCCTGCTAATCTCCGTAGGTTGTCACTCACGCAGTACATTTCACTTAACCTGTTACCCAATAGCTGGAAGCTTGTTAATATCACTCTTCCCTTCAAGGGTGATAAACGCAATCAACCTGGTGATTATCGTCCCATCGCGGAGTTGTCCTGCTTGTCAAGACTATTGATGACAATTGCACATGACTCGCTTCACGAGCATTCATCTCGCAACTTTTGCTGATGTGCGACGTGGATTCAATAGGGACGTTCTTGCACGACGAATGTACTGATATAGTGCTAGCCACCGATCAGTGGAATGACTCAGCTGAGGAGGGTGCTGGCGTTCACGTCGTTTACTTTGACTTCAGTGGAGCGTTCGATCGAGTAAACCACCAGGTTTCGTTTGACAAGCTTCACAATTGTGGAGTGCTGGGTAACCCTCTTGAGTGGCTAGATTCATATCTGATCAATCGCGTCAACTGAGCGTACTCCAGCTACCAAGACATCGTCACCGATGTGTCGCAGGGTTCTGTCCATGACCGGCTTCGGATTTTATCTTCATCAATGTGGTTTCCCCCTCGATTCTGTTTTTGCTCCCATTATCTGCGGATGACGTTAAGATTTGGTGGTCATCGGACATACGAAATGCCCAGTTTATTCTGAAAGGCGATTTGAATGTTTTGTTCAATCGGTCCTAGACGAATAGGCCTGCATGCAACACCGAGGAGCGTGAGGTCATACAAAAGAGGAATATGTCGAACTCTACCTACTATTTGAATGAATTTCTCCCCTCCTGTCGGTTCTACTGGATAACTTACGGACACCCATCTCGCATTCTCTATCCAGCACTATCACTGTGAGAAAGGTTATTGTAGCGTTAGCGCCATTGAAGGAGCGTTTTGGCAAGCATGTAACCTCTTGTACTAACTTTATCTATAACAGCCTCGTTCGACCCCATCACCAAAATAAATTTCCGATTTGGTCTGCCGTTCTTCGGAGGGACGAGCTCCTTCTCAAAAACGTCCAGTGGTGTGCCACTTGTAGCGACCCCATTTGTTTATTACTAACTATGTTAGAGTTACGACTGCTATTTGTACTCTTTCGGTTTTCAACTTTTGTATGTACTTAAACATTTTGTTTGAACGAGTATGGATACCGACAAGTACCCCGCGCACTCGAACGTACGACCTCGCTGCGTGCTCGCTTGTCGCTCCGTCCTTCTACCGTTTCGTCTTGTTCATCGTTCGCTCTCACGTTGACCTCGCGGGTCGACAATATACTCCTTGTCTACTCGTTGCGTTATTCTCAACCGATCGTCTTCGGTTCGCTCGACCCTACACACTAAGTCCGTTGCTAATAAAAACTAGGACCTGTAATGCTGATCTTGTACAACTGAGTGTTCATCTACCAGGTTTTCTTCGGATAAGAGATGGTCTGGTCCCCACAGTCATGATAAAAAACGCCAAACCATTCCCGCAGATAAGTGCTTAGCATGACTAGAAGCGATCGGAGGGGCGACCGTCGCAATCTTGACATACAGCATAGACGACTGACGTGTAAGCATAGTTTCTTCTTTGTGCACGTCTGTAAGGCATGGGACGTTCCTCTCGAACATTTCAAATCTGTCAACTATGCCTTCAGTTTCAAGACTGACACTGATAAGCATTTTCTGTGTAAGCTCAGATACACTTCCACATTTTAGCATTATCGCACTTGACTTTCTGATTGTAGGCATCCAGATACGGCACACGGCAGAGCGGCTGTTTCATACTTCCTCTCCCAGTCCTCTTCCAGTCCCGAAGTCAATGTGTAATTTGCTTGCTTTTATTTAGGGCAATCCGCAAGAGAAATTTTTTTTGCTACTCTGAATTATCAATGAGACTGTGTGGTAAACTTGTAAAATCACTTGGTATTATTTATTCAACTATGAACAGTTGACTTGCGCACTTACGGCATACTTTCACTATTGGTACTGCCTTCCACAGTTTGGATATGTAACTGTCTGTTTTGCAAAATTTACTGCTTATCCAATGAAACCATTGGACCTTCGATCAGATCTTGTTTTGACTTCGTTGGTTGCTATTTGTCTACGCAGTGCTCGAACATTCTAAAAATTTAAAAAGTAAGAATTCACTAGAAGAAAACTTTCTAGAAACCCAACCGATTTGATGAGCCTCCTATGAGCTACTCACTTACATCTCATTGGTTTTCTAACTGAACATCTTCCGGTCGCTCCCAAGAAAACCAAAAAGCAAACGCTTTTTGCAGCTTTATTTAAAATGTATCCTTCATATCCACAAAATGAACATGGAAACACGGACGTGCAGACGACACGTGAGAAAAATTTGATGAATGACCACCTTTGTAGACAGAGTCTGTATAGAATGTGTTATAGGTTTGCTGGTGCAGGGTGTCTCTGTAGGCACATGAGACGAGCTAAAACAAGTTTCCATTCATTTCTTGGCCGCTTAACAAGCGTAACTCGGAGGACCTAGAGACCAGTAGAAAGTCCACAAACATTTTTTTGTAGCTAACGATAGATAGCCGTTCCCTTATGTCAACTAAAGGACTGAAGTGTCCCATTTACAATTTTGATGACGGGTGTAATAACATCAGAAATAATGAGGTGCCAATGAATTGACTTAGTCAGGTTGAAGTAGGGCGATATATAGATCCGGTGCTACTGGTCCCTAACTCAGTCTAGTTTACAGCTATTCGACCAATTGACTGTGGTGTGGGGAAATTCTCCACAATGGACGATGGATTTACTTTGAACTCCGCCTCATTGTCCACCAGGCAATTAGTGCCAGAAGTTCGATCTTTCACAAAAAGTAGGTAGTCTTTAAAGAATTGGTCAACAAGTGAAATTACTGTGTTTTATGGGCTAGCGTCTTTTTCCAACGTCTTTATGCCTTACCACTGACACATCTGGACATGCTTAGTTATCTTTCCATCACAATTGTGATTAAATCAACAGTACAACTTGAATCTGTCGATAAATCCTCTTCAGATGTTGATGTTGTTTGAGTTACTTTTCGAGAACGATTGCGTGGCTTGCACCTTATATGGGGACTGCGTTTGGGCTATTAAGCCCTCAAAAAGCTCAGAAATATAATAGGGGAAATGAAATTAACGTGATCATCCCTGTTGAAAGCAGTAAGAATCCTATATGGAGCACGTTATTGTATGCTGTAGTCCTGCGACCTTCTTTAGCTCTAAACCTTGAGGTGGTACTAACATAAATAGTATGTTCCAGAGAAGCCTTTAGAGCCAAAGCTGACGTAAACAGTATCCTCTCCGGGAATATTTCTCATGAATTGAACTTGCGATTTAACTCTAACAAGCCGGTTTTTGCAGCTATTTACCCAAAACAGGGGTCACTGGAAACCAGTCCAGTTGATAGACGATGAACAAGTGGTACGGAAACTCATAAACACGACAGTAAAATGACACGCAATAGATAAAGTGGGAGGGCCAGTTAAGAACTAGATGCTGACCATGACGGCGTTGTACGTCATTCATCTTTGTAAGCACACCCAGCAGGAAGGATCCCGTATCAAAGCGTTGTAGTTGTGTTCACGCAACATCTCACCGGTCACCTCTGGTTTTCGGTTTGTACTGAAGCTCAAAACATAAGCCACTGTGTAAAAACTCGCAATGTAATATAAGTAATATGGTCATTTTCGTCAAGTGAGTACACAGTCACTTGAATGACGGCTAAAAATCAGAGATGAACTTCAAACGTAACTTTGGCCAAACTATGTAGACTCAGGTCACAGTCCCATTATGAATATTGCACTAAAATGAATACATTGCATTAAACGCAATCACACCATGGGCATAAACAATTGTATCTTGGTGGTTACAGAGGCCCTGAAAATCCAGTTGGGCACCGAAGCTTCTGTCCAAGTACTGGAACTGCTCTTGTTTCGATTGGATCCAATCCAGGTCGTGGCTTTAAAATAAGCAGGTCCAAAAACTCGAAATAAACTCACACCCCTAGTTTGTTAAGAACTGTCTAGTTCTGGATTTTAGATAGTTATATCCCTTCAGCAATTTGAACAAAAATGTTAAACGACGAACACCGGTGGATGTTAGAATTTCGCATTGGCTCATCAATACCAAATAACCAATAACATGTAGACATGGGGTTGAAAATTTTCCGCGTTGTTCGTTGTTAAGTACTGACCAGCCAATAGGAAATTTTGTCACGTACCAGTGTTCGTTTTCTAATCTT
>LOND01006048.1:20676-32663 GCA_014220965.1 Paragonimus kellicotti
AGAGTGTGCTGTGCCCTCTGTATTGGAACCTGGATCCAGCGATGGAATCGTAGGGAGCTTTCGTATCGAAATTCATTCCATTTGTGAATGAGTCTGTAAGGATAGCAACTGTACTTCCTTCAAGTGTGCATGGTTTACTGGATTGGTTATGCTGCGGAATATGCTGGTGGAACATTATATCTGTTTCGTAGTTGCTGATAGCACAGACTATATGATGACTGGCGACGGCATCAGTCTTCAGACTATGTCAGTGCGTCTGTAACCTGGTCGGGGCAAATCTGTTATTTTTTAATGTTCATGGTCCAACCACATGTCAAATCAATGATACATAGGATCAGTTATATGATCATCTTTCAGCCACAATCCGTTCAACGCTGTTGGATGAACACACCTTTCCTTTGAGCGAACTAAATGAGAGTTGGGTGCAATTCAGCAGCCTGGCCGAGAGGCCTCGGATCCCATGGCATTGGCACAGAAAATAAGAACGATTGTCGTCCACTCCACCTGTATGGTGCTCACAAGTTGGTTATTGCAAACGCCCGATTCCAACTGAATGCCAGCGATATCACTAATTGGAAGCAACACGAAGCGGTTACCATCATCTGCTCCACTACATGACAATGCGGTGATTCAACAGTCGTGAACTATGTATCACATGACTGTTGGGTTGTTGTTGGGTTGAATGTAGCACGCACCATAGATTGGTCAAGACTACGTCGTTTGCTCATGTTTCAAAGTCTGCTTATTGTAGACAATCGGGACAGCGATGAAAGGTGGGTGTTAGGATGCTGGATAACTCAACGAGGAGAACGGTTTCTCTTACAATCGTCGTTCGCCTCAATGACGTTACCGCACTCCCCACCGTTAAAAACCTGTAGCAAAGTCTCAAGCCATCGAGACCCAGTATCCGGCGTCAGAAACGCCTGAACAGGTTTAACGAAAATGCTGAAGTTAGTTCCAGTCCAACATGAATACAGTTCTTGTTGCTCCCACAATGTGAATAGAGGACCACATCGCGAGGTGCTTACCGTTAACGTGCCGAACGGCTTCGGAAACCAAGAGCGACTGATGGGAAAAGCAACGTGAGTTCATGCTAACTTACACTGGCCGCCGACAGTACCAGGAGCTTCACGATACACTTAGGTAGATTTTTGGCCAATCTGTCTAATCTGTTAAATAGCTGGTGGACAGGGACTCGATTTTGTGCACATAACAGAAAGATATAATGAAGGTCTGGAGCAAGCACTTTGATAGCCTACTAAATCGACCGTCTATACACAGTGGAGAGGAACTACGACGATCGACCACAGCCCTCATCACCACGACATCTAAATTGTAGCCGGATATCAACACAGCCAACAGATTTTTTCTTCCACCTTTCTCGGGGCATAGGCGTTGCAACCACACTTGGGACCCACAACAATAAAGGCAATGCAGACAGCCGCGGGGACTTCTGCTAGTTGAGTAGCAGTCAGTCGACGATTATGTCTGTGGACCGTGAATTGAGAGCTGGTGTGGCAAAAGCTAACATTGTGTTCGGACGTCCCGAGAGGCCTGTGTGAAAGAACCGTGACTTGAAGCTGCTTGTCTGGAGCTCAGTAGTGCCGTCTATGCTACTGTACAGCAGTAAAACCTGGACGCTGTTTCCTAAGAATGTGTAGTGCCTGAGCCGCTTACAGCTATACTGTCTCAAACGCATCTAGTAATCCGGGTGGACGAACACGTCTCCGAACACCGGGGTACTGCGTCGAGCAGCCACAGAAGGGATCCGAACCAGGTTGATCGGTTGGGACACGCGTACCGGATTTCACTGGAACGACCCCATAACAGCATTGTAAGAGGATGTACACGCAGGTGAGCTGAACTCTGGTGGCTAGAATATATAACAATACGATACTATTCACGAAAGTGTTTCGTGTTGCGGTCTCAAGCTCCAACCACGGAGGACGCAGCCTGAAGTCGGACCACAAACGAGCCTTCGGAAATTCAATGAGCGACAGTTGCACGGCGACGAATCGAAACGCGCGGTTCGCAAGGGAACTATGGATATCAAAGATAGTGGTAACATGAAGTATGGCGATACGATGAAAGGGGCTCACGAAATCACGGATATTTTCAGGCTGGTGAGCCACCAATGTACTCGAAGCAAAACTGAAAATGTACAGAAGGCAAGTGAGTGCGTTGGGTGCAAGTTGGGTAACTCGATAATATACCTGTTGTGGGCATCAATCAGTAACCAACGTAGTGTGGCAAACTACTCCTCATCTCCAGAAACTTGAGTCATGGTGGTTTTCAATCTACTCTCTGCTCCAGTGTTTTTTGTTTTTTGTACTGAGGATATCTTTCGGTTCTCAGATCATATTTAAATCTATGTTTTTCTTCCTACTGCTATATAAAATGCACTAATACATCCCTCTGTATTAAAAGTTTTCTTGTTCTATATTTTCGACCTCCTTCTTCCCATCTTAGTTCTTATATTTAGAGCCTCTATTTTTTTTCTTCCAGAAATGAGTATCACTTTCCTGTTAGCCTACTATCTAGCTAACCAACATCGGCCAGTTGGAGCAAAAAGTCATCTACCTACACGCCTTCTGGTTTTATTCCGTTTGGACTAACACTTGACATGGTGTGTGTGAGTGGAATCACAGGTGATTCATGCTGAACCACTCGTGGGGGAGGCTAAGAAAAGATTGAGGTGACTGCGCTGGGCCGATCCGAAAGCAGATAACGCCAACCACGTATATGCTTAGATTGAAATCAGAAGTAAAACCGAAGGATATTCTATGATATACTCCACACAAATAGCGGTATATTACAAAACACCACCACTCATGTTCTAATAAACTGCGCTTCTGAATTTCGTTCAAAGAGTAACCTCATTTAGACATAATCAGCCAACCCACTCCGAAACCCCTCTATTACTGTACGTAATTATGTTCCTCATAGGAGATCTTTCCGCACGACTAAGCAGTTGCTTAATTCATTAGTGGCTTCCCATTAGAAATCACTGTATTCTTTCTGCATAACGGACAGTTGGCTTACCTCCATAAACTGGATACCCGGTGAAACTTGTATCATACCATCAGCCACTAGAAAATGGCACCAAACTGCGCATTCTAACGCATGACGCAAATATTTCACAAACTGTAAGGACGTGTAACGTGCACCTCGTAAATATATAAGCAAGTAAAAGGTTTTGAAGCAGGCAGCATATGTATCAAAGGAAAAGGATGAAATGTACTGTGGTCACCCAATAAACAGCGTAGGTTCACCCATTTATTAACATTTGTCATAAATTTACCATAAAAAGTCAAGGTTGCAAACAGCTGTTTTCGGTCATTCTCATCAGGCATATACAATTACAAGAGATTCATTGGACTTATATATAAAACAGGAATATGGTTATACGCAACGTTAATAGTCATGGAACTGTGGATGACTGTCTACCCGGGTGGTGGTAGGTTTGTTTGTGTGAGTGTTTTATTTACATGAATCATGTGATCAGTGTGCGATAACGTGTTAATCGGGTTATAATTTCAATGAATCCCTTGTAATTGTATATGCCTGATGAGAATTACCGAAAACAGCTGTTTGCAATCTTGACTTTTTATGAATACTCTGGGTAAAATGATAAATTTATCAACTTACTGTGTTTTACTCCGTATATAATCGGGTTCACGTCAACCCCCAAAATTTTTCCAAGTGAACAACAGACAATTGCAAAGTAGTCTACTTGTGGCCAACCCTCCTTTGGGCTCATCGACTTCACTGACGGTGTATCCATTACTGAACGTGTAATGTCCCCCACGTTGGGCTGTCTTTTCCCGCTTTGCTGACCCAACATATGTGGATCGCGTAAAATCACTGGATGACCAGCTACCTCACCCAAACGAGCAAGTTCCGCACTAATCAGTTTCAGACTGGGAGATGAGCAGTTCACTCCGCGCAAAATGATGCTCATTGGAGGTGTGGGGTTTGGTAGTTTTGCGGGCCCTGGCGGATAAAAATCTTTGTACGAATCGGATTGTTTCAGACGACAATGGCGAACTGATTCGACTCGCAGGCGATAAACCACGCTGTCACCTGAACTGGGGGATGACAGCTCATTTACCTGAGAGATAGATTTGAAGTCGAAATGGAAAAGTTAATATGTGGTTGTTGACATCCTGTTTGTAGACGAATGAAAGCATTTAGCCTCGGATTGCCATGCTACTCTGTCTGTGAACTCAAAACCTAGGATTAGTGATGTTAGTGCAATGGGGTTCAATCGCAAGTTGAAATTTTAGTCTAAACTAAGTCCAAACTCTCAAACAGTGCGTTACAAACAGTCTGTTTTACTTGCTAGACCAATGTGTGTTAATGATTACAGTCGGTCCAAAGGTGAGAAAAACTCATTTATCGGTTGGTCAAAATTTAGCGGTAACCTACAACTAGTTCCGTGGTTATTACATTTCATCGAGTGTTCATACCTAATGAACCTAAACCGCACACACACAACCACAGCACACGAAATCGTTATAAAGCCACCCGTTCCTTACAGTACCTTGATTAATTTTCAGCTTACACATTTCACTTTTTTACAGACTTATCAGGAAGCTTCGACCACAACAATCAACAGGAATGGTGTAATTCGGACAACATTGTCACATAAAAAAAACGGGCAAGAACTAGTTGAAAAGCCACCTAGGGTGACAGGAGCTAAAGACGTCCAGCAAATAATTACGTCCTGCAAATCGATGAATAGGATTCACACGGTAATCAAGGCTCAGAGTACATTTTCCACCAGCTGCTAATTGTTGAAGTTAAAAGAATTGACCACCTTATCCAAAATCCCTGACCGGCATTTTATAACTGCGGCTTTAAGTGACGGATTTGTCTTCTGTGATGTCAGGTAATCATCATCACCACTGACAACAATACAACAGTGGTTCACACTTATGCTTAACTGCTGCACAACCGTGAAGAAAAAAATGCAAACCGCGTAAAGGAAGAGAGAAGAAAAAAGAGAAAACGAGAGAAACCTGACTACTAACGAAAACTAGCTACGTCCATACGCAATCAGTCAACATCAAGGTGCTCACACCTGAAAAAAAAATCTGTAGGTGAAAGTAGGATGTCATCAGCAAGACAGCTTCCTTACGGCTTTCACTGCCCGCGTCATTAAGTGCACTCACTTCACAGACAACTCGGACAAACAACGACAACATTCACGCCACTGAGCTCGATTAGCCGCCATCTCACCTAACGTCTCCAAGCCACCGACTCTGTGAGTCGTGAGGTCACCAGCTCGCCAGACAAAACTGACCTACAGTGGCCAACCCTTCGTGAACGATTTCATTTGTCTACGCCAGGTCATCATCTGTCCACCTCGCACCTTGCGCCAGTCGGCCGCAGCGTCGGCAAAGAGTGTTCGGTGTGGCAAACGACTAGCTGACATCCTTAGTACATGACCTGAACCAACCTCCTCATTGTTTACTCGTTAGTTCCACCCAACATATGTGATGGAACGCAAACATCGGTGATCAAACACCTGTAGACGGCTCACGTCTTCTACTCTAAACGGCCAGGTTTCGCTGCCGCGAAGTAACACAGATCTCACTGTCGTCTTATATACGCGAACCTTAAGACTCACAGAGATACCTCTCTGTCGCCGTAGATGTCCCAGATTAGCGAACACCGCCATAGCTCTATAAGATGCGCGCTTCTACTTCATTCTCAACACCTCCGCCACCGCCGCGGTTTATGCAGCATCTCAGGTGCAAAAACCGGTCAACAACCTTCATGACTTCACTATCTAACAATAAATCGACGTAGTCACAACAATCCTGCAGATGCACCTTGTATTATGAGGCAGCAAAGCGCATTTAGAAGTATTTAGCAGAATGCGAAATAACCTATGACATTGTTTGTGTTGCTTGGACAGTATCAAACAGCAAAACCTTGCCATCAGCATAATCTAAATCAGTCGATCTTCCACCAGGTAGAGGTTCCACGCCAGCATGTTGTGATTGCCGTAGACAGTCTTTCATTATTATGTCTGTGACAAAATTAGACAACAATGATGCAAGTGAAGAGCCTTGATGTACGCCGCCCTTGATGCTGAAACTGTCAGACAGTTCACCGTGAACCCCAACCTGAGCTGAAGTTTGGGGAATGAAGCGTGGACGGTATGTTCATATACTTGGTCGACACACCTGTGTGTTTAAGCGACTCTAGGAGTGTAGGTGATCGCCACTATAATCGAAAACGCACTTTTATAGTCCAAAGGTTCTGATGCACGGTCATTTCACTTTTAAGAAATACAAGAAGATCGACGTCAATTCAGTACAATGACGACTGGATGATGGTTTGAAGATTGTTTCCTCTCTGAAGGAAAATAGACTTGGAAGCACTGGACAAACTGCAACTATCAGACTCTGATATCGATTCAAGTTAAATATTATTTTCTTTTTTACCGCTTGAATCTACTGCGAAAACGTTTATTTTGAAATAGTCATTACCTTGTTGCATATAGTCCAATTAACTACAATTTGAAGTATTTCGATGGTCTCAAATATTTGGACTGTTTGGCATAAAGCTGTGAAGTGGAACTTACCGAAGACCTATGGTGCATCAAGAATAATGAACTAAAATGAACAGTTTCCTTATACGGATCAGCTTAAAATCGTGCTCTTGCAGGCATGGAGGTAAAATCCCCGGTGATTAGTATAAACTGAAGATTTGCTTAGTCATTAAATTAACTTTTGGAATTTTTGACACGTTGACTTTGGTATGTTGTCTTCCGAAGTTACCTGAGAGTGGTTTCGTTTTTTTTTTTTTTCACTTATAACTGCCAGTAGTTTTATTTTACCATTACTTATTCCCATGGACACGCTTATATCGAACGTCAGACTTCGTGTTCACACAAATCTGCAGAAAATTAGCTTTGTTAATCGAAAGCCTGACAAGATGCTGCAAGAGCAAATCGCTCTATTTTCAGTCCGAATGCTCTGGATAAACAGCAGATGTTGAAGTTAGAATTTATTAACCATAAACAAGAATCAAGTCAACTAAAAACAACAACTTATTTGCGAATTATTTCCTCGTTTATCCCAGATCCAGCAAATCCTGAGAATGGCTGAGTTTTCGAACAGGTCCAGCAAATGCTCTTAACGTCTGTGCTAGTCTGTAAATTCCAGTGTCTGAGCGAAATGGTGAAAATGGATTCGTTATCGACAGCACACAATCATATTACTCCAGTGGATATGGGCTCCAGGATCAATCACCACTGTACACCCAAACATTTCTTTCAGCTGACATTTAAACTAACTCAAATCACCATGAAAAAGGTTTCAGGTAGAGTTCTGCTCCGTTTCTGTCGCACATTATCCAGTATTGCCAGAAGTTTATTCCGTTCTGGAGCTCACTGATAGACCTGACTTACAGGAATATCTTCACACCTTGTTGGGATTCTTCCATGAGCAGAACCAACGATTGTCAAGTATGGAACTGAAACTCCCGTCATTAAAACCATCAGTTCATTCACCAGAATGTTCACCTCTTGATATACCCAACTTGATAGAACCCCTATTTCACAGTTATACAGAAATTGCCTTTATTGTAGTCTTATTTTCAAGTAATAACTATACGGTGGCGAAGATGACCAATTTGATGAAGATGGTCCGGATTCTTATTTCATTGCCCACCTTCTGTCATTCAAAATACAGCATCCAAAATACACGAACCAGAACATCATTGTCCAGTCTAACATTGGACCGTGATGTCACAATCCTGGTGAAAAACATTACAGTTCAGAACTGCAAAGCACACGAATTTAAGGACATCCCCCCTAATTACAAATCACCGAACATTTAGCCTGAGACAACGGGGAAAATAGCTGTTACCGACATACATGTTGCATTAATTGACCTAAGTTTCTTTCACTTAATGGTAATTAGCAAAGCCAGACAAATAAAACTGGAGGGAAGCTTTCTTTCTACTTTAAACTCATTCACACTTGCCATTTGGCCGTTCGTTTAGCAGGATGCGCACACCTTTGTGATATGACTTTCACGTATGGACATTATCAGAAAAAAATCACGGATGAGATGTGTCACATTAACTTGAGTATCTTTTTTACTTTTCATTTCGTGTTACTCGTAGTTTCCATCTTGTTTTAGTATGTCGGCTGCGGATACATATCACACGGTAGACACAGCACAACTTCAATGAAAAAAGAAGCTAGAATTTTCTCAATTACTGATTATACGAAAAGCTCATGTGTTGTTAAATTTTTGTGTTCACTTATCTCAAACTGTGTTTAACCAGTATGCGTCTTGTACAGCCTTAAGAGAGAAAGTCCTATGCACCGTCCTCGGACAGCGAAAGTGTAGTTCGGACGGAGAGAAGGTCTGTGTTGAGAGCCATAACGGAACTGATGATTAGTCGATCGCTCACCAAGAAGGATTGGGAAAATCAGAGACAGGATGAGAAAAGCTTGTTGGATATTTGAGTCCTTTCAAAAGATGTATGAGTTAACATACGTTATCGGTTTCTCGATAAACAGAATGAAACACTGGAGCAGTCATGCTAGTTATGGTATCCCAAGACAGGGTGGACCAACATGACCAAGCTCATGAGTTGAGATGGCCCATCCAGAATGGCTGTTGTTTACCCAACAGCGTAAGAACTAATGTTGCTCACTTTGAGCTAACAAAGTGCAGACTTTTCCTCCATCTCACCGCCTTGCGCGTCACAATGTTGAGTCTAAAGATCCAGATAAGATCTAATTTCTCACAATGCGTAATCTGAACGTGCAATAATTAAACAATTTATGAACTGCTTCACAGAAGCATTTCTACATTCACTTCTCAAACTTCAGATGCTGCTTGGCCTGGATACTGCTGGTCATTTCTTGTTTTCGTAGAGATACCGATTAGAATAGGGTTGCTGAAGTGATCGTCATTTGCTGGTAACACTGTTATTGATGTTCGGATGGGCAAATCACTTTTTATGTGCGCAATCTGTGAAAGCCGGCAGATTATGGGTGGAATTGATACCACTAATACATGTTCAACCCAAAAATGGATCAGTTTCGATAGTCCATCAGAGCACACAGTTTCCGGACCTTTTCATTCGCAATCCGTGCTAGCTGGCAACCTGAGATAGATCGCGCGTATGTGGACCAATAGTGAACAACAATTCATAATCCATAAAAAATATTTGCCTTCGATATGCGCACGACAACAAGACTACGAAACCGTCAAGATTTTACAAATTTTTTTGACAGTAAGTCTGGCTATCAGGCAGGTATAATACATATATAATGTATATGTATAATGTATAATAATATATAATACATACGATATATATAATACATATAACAATAATATATAATGTATATATAATATATAACAATATATACTACATATATAATACACACATCAAAATGAAAAATAGGACATTTTCAATGAACAAGTTGAAAGCTCTGCATAAATCACCAATATAGTCCACAAGATCACCTACAGCTGCCTATCACTTCCATCGTCACGGCATATACATACAAGAAGCCGTCAATCGCACCCAAAAGATCCGTCATTCTAGGTGAAAGATATTGTGAGAGGCCAATCTTTAACGTGACACAAATCGGAAATCCGCAGAAGTTGCTGAGATTTTTGTGAGCCAAAATAAACGTTTGTGCTGGACTTCCGCACACAACTCACGCAAGGGACAGTACATCGGTGTTTGTCTGAATAATTTCTCGATGAAAGGGTTGTTTTTCTTCGAATATGAATACATTTAGTGCCGTCCAGAGTGAGTGAATGTCCATTTCAAGTACATACTTCAACAGCACTAGGTTTACTAGGGTGATAGTGATTACACATTTGAGACCGAACTCGACATTGAGTTACCAATAATGAGATTGAAAGAGCTTCAGCTCCGAAGCACAGTCGATGTAAAACTGTTGTTCAGTAGTGTACTTGTCAACAGACAGATGGTGTAGCAATACGATCCCCGTTCGAGGAAAAGCCTCGACACACCATGCCTCAGTTCCACCATCAGCCAGTTCAGTCAGTATCGTCAATACGCATACGATATATATATATATATATATATATGTATATATATATATCATTACTAGCTCCGATACTAATATGCACAGTACTCAAAAATTTCAGCCGTGCCACCAGTCAGTTAAGTTTACACTTGAGGAGGAGACTGGAAACGAAATATCTTTCCTAGATGTTCGTTTACATCGACGAATAGACGGAACTATTCAACGCAGGATTCATCGCAAGAATACATGGACAGGTCAGTACACAAACTTTCACAGTTTTGTACCCCTGAAACAGAAGAGAAATCTAGTGCGCTTGCCTGACACAGGATTTGTTCAGCGGATACGTTAGACAGCGAACTCGAATCCAAGAGTACCCACCCCATGACATGTTTTACGTTTGCGACTGATGAGAATAAAGGAACTGTTAACATATCGCAATATATATCTTCTTTCTGCTCTGACAAAATAATTTACGCAAACATATCGCGCCGTAAATCTTCGATTCCTTGTTTATGGAATGCACAGTGAACAAGCTAGTCTAGAAATCTGATATGAACGTAAGAGAGACACATTAGCTAGACAAGTATACGAAGTTGCTGGATCCTGCTGCTTCACGGACACCTTAAGGCGAATGCGATAACCCTGTTACAACTCTGGTTTTTTATCAGTGGAACGCCGGAACGCCATGTTGAGGTACCAGACAGGCGAAGAAGTATGTATGTTCTGCTAAACATCCCGGAAAACATAGTCGACAAGATAGTCTCTGGAATGCGTTTTGAATTATCTTTGCGATTTTTTCCACCAACGTACAAAAACGACAAACCTGAAACTGGGATTTGAACATTTTAATGCGTAGTGAGTTAGGGAAGTTTCTCGATTTTTGCGACTGAACTACTCTTAAACTTGGAGACCACCTCGTAATTTGTCGCGGCCGGTATATTTGGATCGTAAAACCGGCTACAGGCGGAGTTGTGGGAGATTTTTTACAATTTGCCCAAAATAAGGTATTCAACGAGATATTTTACTGTCAAGCTAGTGACTGTTAGATGACTAGGTGGCTGAGGCTCGAAAAACTTTTTCAGGTAGAACAATACCTCGAACGGCAAAGTCCCCAAACCGATTTTATTAGTAATAAAATACGTAGTTATTGACAACTAACTTTCTGTGAAACTGACTGTTCAATTGTGAGACACAGTGAAAATTTCTCGATCGGAAGTATTTTGCCGTTGCTACGGATTTTAACCACAACACGACACAAAAAGCGGTTAAGCGAAACATATCGAAAAGACTGCTCTAAGACTCAGTGCAACATAGTTTGAGCTCTATAATGACGCTGTTCCTAAGCCTTACTTGGGCATGTTTCACTTGGAGTGTGTTACCTTCCGCAGTTTGTTGCGACTTTGGAGTAAGTTTATTGTTCGGATGTTTCTTGGCTGAAGCTCGAACTGCTTCGCCGAAACCAGCTATCCCAATCTGCCGAATTAAGATCCTCGATCGGAATACCCAGAGCGTCGGTCAATGCGTTCGCTGTTGCTATGGCCAATTTTCTCAGCTTCTCAGAACGACTTGCATCTTCCAGCTTAAGTGGATTTAGATGTGGTCCTTGAACGGGAGAGATTTTTGTTTCATACCGTCTTTTGTCGTGGGAATGTGTTCTCGGATGAACGTACTCTTGATCCTCTAACGAGCTGACCGCTTTTTCAAAAGTGAACGCAGGAGGAAAGTGAGAATTACGGATCTGAACGGATGGTACACTCACGGGTCCCAGTGTGGAGTTTGCTGACGTTGAATAGTCACTGAGACATCAAGGAATCAGAAAGAATTTGAAACATTTTCGATTCACTTTAACAACAGTGAAATGTCAGATTAACTGTGAACCACACGAAACAGACAGCTATAAGGGTGAGTTTTAGTAATCGGAGAATGCAAGTAATAGCAGTGCCTATCTGTC
>LOND01006052.1:12781-29439 GCA_014220965.1 Paragonimus kellicotti
ATCCATGAGTCTGAAGACAGCAGTTTAGATAATACAACTGTCAGGTGTGCAGGCTGGCGAGTTGACAAATATGGGACTGACCAAATGTAGCTGCTACTTGTGAGCACGTGGATGAAGTTCTAACTGAACTCCCAGAGGTCACTAACTAGGTTACACTGGATGCAATTGGTTCCAGTCACCATTTAGGAATTCTGTTTGTGAAAGTGCAGTTTCCAAAGTATGTGCTGATCATGTGTAACAGTTCTAACTCAGCTTCTGCCAGCTTCATCCATTTAAGGCCGTTGTACGCACAGCGTACCCTTGTATTTTGTCTCACGTAGTTAATTGTACAAATAAATAGAAAGTAGATTGAGTCAAATTTATTGGACAACATAGAAGAGGCTGAACTCGTTACATATCTTCACACAACTGATCGCATAATCGTCGTTGAACAGAAGGTGCATTTTGGCAGTTTAAAGCGTTACTTACAATTTGTTGATGCTATCGGCAGTGTTTCGAGGTTTTCCGATGAAGGCAGCTACGAATGTGGTGAAAGTGTGGTACACTGTAGATTTAAACTGCCATACTTATAACGTTAATGGTAATCAGTTTTATCCATAGACTGCTGTATAAATTTATGGGGATACAACTGAACAATTCAATAAGAACACGACACCATCATTTACGTACACATTTCAAAGAGGAAAATCTTCACCAGTTGAACTTATTTCACAAAATACAATCAAATGTCCAATTTGGTATACTTAGAATTTCAGAATGAAGCTAAGTGTAGAAATACGTATCTGCTTCTGCCAAGTGCTACGTTACCCAGTGTACGACCGATTACATTTGTCCTCAGCTAATACAGGAATGCAGTAAGCGTGATACATAAAAGTACATATCACGGCTACCTTGCTAGTGTAATATTTAACTCGTGAGGTAATAAATAAAACGACTTAGTATGACATTTACAGCAGTTTGATGCACGTAAAAATTTTCATTGACAAGCTAGATGAGACTAGATGCGGAGCGCTATCAAAAGGGTATCTGAAAGCTAGACGTGAAATCCGTTCTCTTTTTCTCAGTATATATATGTATATATATATATATGTAGTTGACGGTTGATCCCAGTGTGGATTTGAAACATCATAATAAACACCATCATTCAATGTTCGCTTTCTACACTTAATCCTATACACACATATGTACAGACCTTGTGCGTATGTATGTATTGCGAGTGCCTGATAACACCTGCCCACAAATCCACGTCTTGTTGAGCATTGAGCTGATAAAAATCCCACAAAGAAAGAAGAATTTTTATAGAACTCTATCAATGTCAGGTGATCTTTACTAAATTTTGATCACACTAGACCACTTTACGGAGCCCCAATATGTTTCATTTGCAAACGTTCTGTCAAGATTCGCACATTAACGATAATTATCTTTAATCTAGTTGTTGAGCTTGCGTATATATTATTTCAGAAGTTGAGTGTCCTGTCAGACACCGGTGCTGTGTTTTTGTGTCAGTGCCTGACCTTTTCTACCACCCTGGTGTGGTGGTTAGTTTTGCGAGCTTCTTTGACTTGGAATGTTATGCTGGCTGGAACTTTGGTCCCTCTAGGTTCAGCCATATGAAATAAACCAAAACGGAACAGCCAGAGAAAGGCAGATACGCTCAGAAGTCACAATGCTGTTTAGGTAGTGAGGCACGGCCGTGGGATTATCCAACAGAAAGATGAAAATGGTTGCAGCATAGGTATCTTCCGTACAAAGACGAAGGGAGCTAGGAAATTTAGTCTTGACAAACGAGCATCTCACTCACTCAAATCTTGACCATGACAGCCGGTTTATCATCTTGTACTTCGGAAAAACTCGCGCTGCTCCTCAGAAGCTTGACGCGTGCAGCGGTTGGTCGGAATTAGACGTCATCGTCCTATTTACTGCTTACGCGGAATGAGTTGGTTGCTCACTGCTGAGCGAGACAGACCGTTGAGTTATTGACTGTATGTGAGTTACCCTCAGGAAAACCCTAATTCCTTTTGTCCCCACATCACGCGGGATAGTCAGAGACTAGCTGAGGACACGGAACATGCTCGTGAATGTATGACGCGGCCCGTCGAGACATGGAAAGCGCGTGCGCAGCAGGACCGATGCAACACTAAACGATCAGAATGCCCTATAACGACGATCGCGATAGACCTAAGTCGCTTGGGCTTCGAAGTCGCAGGTTTGGACAAGATAAAGCTTTTAGATCAAGGTAATCACCTAGAATTAGGTTTTGGATGCACATTCTATTGATGGGGCCACCCGACGGAATGTATGTGAAAGCATGGCGTTTGTTTCGTTATTATTGGTGGCATTGGTTCTTCATGATTCTACCACCTAATCAGTGTGAGTCTGCTTCATTTCTTAGTGCTCGTGGTCCAGCCCTGTCTCACAACAGTGAAACGCAGAACATCAACTGTGCACCACAAATCGCTCAACATCGGCGATTGACGAATTATTTGTTCTGGGCAGTTAAAGCAAACGGCTCGGTCACCGTTAAACAGTCAGTCGGAGTGATGTTTAATCTCACCGCATTTGTGCAGTTATCGAGAATCATGAACATCTTCTCAGTCTGTGTGCCACTAACAGAGGGGCCGTCACAAACCCCGCACTCAAGCTAAATGCGTACATGAACACGTTGTGTACTCATCCACAGAGTACTCATCTTCGTTTCTCAAGTACTTGGTCGTACGACAATTACACATTTGTAAGCTACTCTCCCACGAGTGATTCGCGGGTTAAGTGCATCAAGAATGATAAGCCTGTGAGAACTAATTTATTTATTAGTGTTTGCAGGATCGCTGTTTTTAGGTCATCTGAACAGTGATGAAAATCAGATGTTAAACGAATGGAGAACATACAGTCCGATGACATTTTTTCAGCGTGCAGTCGCCGTCCAATTAAAAGACACCGCCTTATCCACAATCCATCGGAGTACTCTGCAAAATCTCAAGGAGAAGATCGCCTCAACAGTCATCTAGGTAATAAGCATCCATTGTCAGAGGCGCTAAGTTTGATTCAACGACAACTATGCGGTTTTCTCGAGCCTAATGGAAGAAAAGAATTAAGCTTTTGTTGCCGTTATGATAGACGTAAGAAGTGAGGACAAAATGGCTGTATCCCGGAAAGTTAATCGTCATTTTCTATAACGGCTTTAGAAACCATTCATTATCAATAGAAGCAGCAAGGTGACTTAATGCAGAGCTAAGTTGATTACCAACAACACAAAATGTTCCATGATTCCTTTAGGGAGATATTTGGCCTGCCTATCCTAACCTACTAAAACGCCGATTGATGGGAACTGTGGCATTTTATGCACACAACCCGAGGACAACATAAAAGTCTGGTGTAATGGCTTTAGCAGTTTACTAAACCAGCCGGCAACCAATGGCTGGGTGACGTGAATAGCCTGAGGTAACAAAATACCAGGGAGTCACTTTCTCTTTCCCTTCATTTCTTGGATGTTCAAAGAGTTACTGAGTAACTTTTGGACTTGAATGCTGTTCCTTAGTAGGTCTATCCTATTTGGGAGCAGGGAACAGCTCCAAAAAAGCTCAAGGATGTCTTGATCGTACCTTTGTTTAAGGGTACCGAGAGCAAGCAAAACAACTACACCTGTCGTGTTATTAGTCTGCTATTATATACTGTTGGAAAGTTTCTAGCGAGAACTAATGCCGAAGTTTTGCAGACCGATATTCCAGAGGAGCGGGATGGATTTCGGGAGTCACTGCTTAACTGATTCGATGGATGTACGGTAAACGCAAATAGCCGGCGTATGCCCTCTTTGCGAGTTTCACTAAGACGCCTGATTCTGTGAGCCCCGTTGCATTGTGGACGTTGCTAGGTAAGACTGAATGCTCACGTAAGCTCGTCAATTCAGTGAAAACTTTGTCTGTCCATTAGAAGATGGGAAAACAGTCGTGTGGATCGGCCTCTGATGATGTGACATTGTCACTGACGTGGACCCGAGCTGTATCATAGTCCCAACATTACTTAGTCTATATTTAACCCTAATGGTAACAATTGTTGTTTACATTTCGGAAGACGGTGTTAAAGCTGAATGCCGCAATCACGCTTGTTGGCTGGATATTCAAAGCCTCACTGTCCCTGGCCCGCTACGTAATTCTACAGTCCGCATGCTCTTTGACTGCGAGTAGAACTGCGCTATATGCACGGATGGAAGGTGAACTGTAAGAAGTGACCACGGCGTTTGTCACCAGTACGCTCAGGACACTAGATCTCATCCATAATTTGAACGTAACCAGATAGGCTGTGTTACAAATAACCAGATTAAATCCACCGTGGAAGGTCCACATGAGCAAAATGGATGTGCGATAGCTCGTAGTTCGATATGACGCGGCCTCACTGTTATTCGGTCACATAACGCAGTTGAGTCACATACTCTGCAAATCAGCAGTGTTTACCACAGGGCAATACTTATTCACTTCCCCGTTGGTTTGAAAAACATCAACGTAAATGAGTATTTACAACAATCACCGGGTTTCAATCTGCTCTGTTGGGTAGCAAAGTACGTAATGCATTTTTTGCAGACTCTTCGGCTAACCGTGCTGTTTGTTGTAGAGACGACTCTAAATAATACCTTCTTCAATAGCAGTAGTGTGTCAGCGGACAATCGTTGGAACACTCTGTTAATCAGTCATAAACTTCACAGTATTTTTGTGAATTTTTCCTCCAGAATTGCTCAAGTCAACGTTTCGTCAAATGATAGTTTACACTATTGTGACATCTGATCGGAAGAAAATATCAAGTAGACCGACATCTATCAATAAACGTCTGCATGTGCCTGAAAACCACAGAACAAACTGTTAGTATTTTAGTTCTGCAAACCAATGGTCGTCAATCACTCACCCGTCTCGAAGTTAGTCGTTGTATAGTATGAGTTTGATGTTTCTGTCAATCAGCAAACAGAAGTTCTTTATATCATTACCAGGGTATAACCAGCAAAACTTAATTCAAACGTTTCTTCATCTCATTTTTACAATCTTGAGTTAACCATGCAGAATTGTTCTTCTAGCCTAGTTGTCATCATGAACAGCACGTAAATCCCACTCGAAAAATACAAGTTAAACTGATTTGCTTCCAACCCACAGACTTTCTTCGTCTAAACGTCCACATCAAATCGCTTACCAGTATGTCCCCGTCACAGTGTGAATGTCAACAAAGTGGCTGTCGCACGCACCTTCAGAACATTCTAATTGGGACAGAGGTGAATACCGGACGTTCGACATAACGACACAAGCATGTGCCATATGGGCCTCTGTTTCCTAATAGGCGCCACACGCGACCCTACGATGTACTGATTGACTAATACAGACAAATATGCAAGCTAATGAGCTTCAAGAACGACTTCTGTTTGCAGTCTTTCTTGTCGTATTCATCAGTTTGATCTCTTTCCTCAAGACTGTGATTGACGGTCTATCGTTGTTCATTCGAGGTTGGGGATCATATAATTTCACGTGTCTATGTCCAAGCCGTTGGATGCAGACACTGGTCACGTGTCGATTGCAGCTGGTAGACAAGGAAGAGGTTAAACCGCGTGTCATTCTTAGTTAGCTTGGTTTAATTTGTGAAACGAGCCGAAGCATAATTGGGTGGGCAATGTGAGCAGATGAACTTTAGTGACAAACATTTGCTGAAAGAATTGTAGACATATTCCTTCCTTTCAGGTGAAAAACAGCCTGCCGTAACCCGAATCAACCCTAGAAAATTTTTAAAAAACCCTTGACTGTTTGATCCTTATGTAACATCCAATGCTCGAATGAGTCCGATTTCGTATAGTTAATAAAAAACGTTATATCTGCGGAACATCCAAAATAGGCCTAGCTGCATGTTAATTCTAAATCAGGATCATAGAAAACTACCAAATTAAATAGTACAACGTGGTATACAAAATCATGACGTCGCAGTCCTATATACATATATGTGTATATATAATCAAAGACCGTGGACTATCAGTCGCACGTCACATGTTACACAATGAAAAACTGTACATCGCTGAAGCTATTATCAACAGAAAGTTGAAACCTACTATGAATAGAAATAGCTGATTTTAAACTTTTAGGTACAACGGTGATTTCGACGACTATGGACATTTATATTTATATTTCCGTAACTTTTCAACTCTGCTTGTCCGCTTCAACTTGCAAACGATCAATTACATGCACTCTGAGATAGCAAAGAAAATCTATCCAGCATAATTCATAATAGCAGCCATTTTTCTTCGTTATCCAAGTTCGTGATGATAACATGATCATTTCAGTTACTTACTAAACTAACTCAAGTAGAACACATTATCAACTGGCATGTCACCATCAGTGGTGAACCCAAGCTCAGGATCCTGCCAATGCTGAGCTATTGATTTATACTGCTGGGAGCAAAATACGCTCCAAGTCCAAAACGGATTGGTATTAAATAGCCTGAGCGTTTTCCGTTGCCTTTGACCTGCCACAAACCCGAGGGATGCTGACAGCATGTCCGTATTCACGAAGTTTACAGCCCGTAGAGAATCCGTATAACACAAAGCCTCATGTTTCAGTGATATCCCTTAGGCGTCAATTTTAGCGGTGTTTCAAAACGAAAGGTGGCAGTAAGCAATATGGTCGAACGTTGTGATTAGTTGAAAGTGGGTTGGAATAAGCCGCATAATTACCGACCCGTTCTGAGTCGCCTCTCTGCAAATATATAGTGATTGCTGCGTGAGGATTGACGTAATCTTCCACCGCAGACTAAACTGATTAACATTTTCTTCAGCCGTATCAAACGCCCCATACAGGTATGAAGTAGTAGAAATAGAAATGTTTGCGCGTTTTCTTGACGTTACTTAGTAATTCGATCGGTTCTGAAAAAGCTAATCTAAACGGCTGCGTGGGCAGTATATGGTTGGGTTAATGAACAACAATCTGTCGAGTAAGACGGAACAGCATTGTGGGGAAATGAACGTTTGAGAATTGCATCCTATTATACGGAGTAGCCGACCTGATAATTCGATTGAAACATCTGGATCCTCAAAGAGGAATGAGCACATAGGTGGGCTGAGATTTTCTAACGAAATTTGGTTTACCCGTTTGATATTAGTGATTTTGTCCCTGGAACAATTTCTTACTCCTGTGGTCTCGCGCATTATTGGCTTAACAACGCGGGTGTCGAATTTGTTCGTGGTTGACGGACCGGGAGTGGCGTCCAATCATTCAACCAAATAGACAGTTAGACACCCTCACTATTTCTTGCAGTTACCGAAGTGATAAATCGGTTTGCCACCATCACGTGACGACGGCGTTTACGCTCGGGTGACTGTCAGAAGTTGTGCCGCACACAGAATGATTTATTGCGATGAATCTGTGATTTCAGGTAATGTCAAGCCAGCAAAATTGGTTGAACGATCCTCAAATTCCACAATCTGGTGATACGTTACTTATTTATCCTGAGAGTTATTTAGTAAGCAGTACGATTATATGAATATAAATATATACCTAAATACCAGGCTTTTAAATGACATGAAATTTCGGTCTGCCACAAACGACCTAAAGAAGTTTTCAGTAGACAAGTCACTTTGTTCGGGTTTACTGTGCTTGGTGAGCGCGACACTTGGTCGCGTCAAGTTAAAAAATACCACCCACAGAGATTCGGAATCGTCTTTGTTTAACTACTGGTCTACTAATAAACTTGGAAAGTATTTAGAGTAGATGCAAAGATAACCTCTGCGACAAAAACCAACTATGGTTGCTTTCTTTGAAATTCAAAACAACGGAACTATGGCGATAGTAACATTCGAGATTAATATGCATTTGTCATAAACTCACAGCCTTTCCCCTAGGATCACGCTGAGGTATAGTCTGTCAGCATAGCATCTAGTTTTCCAAAGGTCTCAATCGGTTGTTTCTCATCCACTAGAAACTCCGCAAACAGTAACCCAATGTGTCCTTACTTAATTGGTTAGTGAAATCCCTGTACATTACGAAAGCCTGTCTTACGGTTGGTGCCGATGCATGCAAATGATTTCGTCTGCGTGTCTCAAGTTTAGGTTTAACAATGATCTTGAATCATTCAAACTACGATGAAATCAGACCGGCGAATCTTTGTACCTAATCCTATCCTTCACCGTGAAGTGAGAGAACGTTGTAGGGGATTACCCTATCGACGTTCTCACATAATGGGCTAGCAAGCCACGATGGGCACTGCTGCGGTACCGCCCAGTCGTTGTTTCCCGTTTAAACCCATTGGAAGCCCATCATGCAATTTTGCTTTAACCCGTAAAGCGAAGGTGAGAAAGCCCTTCGATGATAAAGTAAGGAGTTGGGGTGACATTTTTCTGCTTTCTGGACTGGAAAGCCAACTTAGTCATACCTGAAAATTTACCTAATTCAACGTTTATGGCTTATGCCTGGAAACTTCCCAGATTTATCGCATACAACTGTAGTGCATGTTTCAGAGTTTCCTTCGGCAATATACAATACAGTGACTATTCGACCTAGGAAAGATGTGACACAGTTCAAGTCCTAGTGACGGTAGTGGTATCACATCTTACCTCCATTATACTATGGTGAAACGCGCTGTTTTTTATCATAGGGAAGCAATGTTGATCCTCTCAAAGTAGTTTGCTCGAGCTGGAAATGATTTACGACGATGGACCACAATAGACCGTTTTTATCACTCAGTCATCGTAAACATATTGTAGTCTCAAATATAGGTAAGTCAATATTAACGTTGTAGCGTGTCACTTTGTACAGTGTACGAAATACGGTTATAGGTAATTTAATGCACTACGGATTATGCAACTGTATAGCTTCATTAGTTTGGCACGATTGCGTATAATTTAATTTAAAACAACTCCATACATCAATGAAAAAACGCAGTGGTTTTTTCCGGAAACTACATTTTTCCATCGAACAACGTCTGTTTCCAAGTGAAAAGAATCTTTTCTAAACTGAACTATTAAACTGAACACCACCACCAATTGATCGCAAACGTCGCATTCCCATAAACTCCCCAGTCGGCCCTTTCGAAAAGAAGCACTAGACTCGAGTTTCGCTCTCATTAGAGCTCGTCAGTAGTGCATATCCTTGCCACTGCCGGGACTAGAACTCCGGCCACGCTTTCATGAGGCAACCGTGTTGACCACTGCGCCATTGACCTCACATTAGGCACGACCGAATTATCATATGTGAACGCTCAACCACTTTCGCTTGTGAGTAATGATCAGAAATTCCCAGAACCGTCCAGAGGTAACCTTCATTGTTTCTACACCTGCTCTACTTTAATTCCGCCAAGCTCACCGGTGGCCTACTGATCTTATTTAGAGTCTGACCTTCAGTCTCCTGATTCGAGAGTGATTGTAACTCATGATGCACCTTACAAATACCTCATAGTTTTCTACCTGACACAGACGTTTTTGAGCAGTACAGAGCAGAACATTCTGCACTCTTCCTCTGACTTGACTTGGGAGCGGGGTTAGTCAAGTCATCCTTCGAGACCAGGACCTCCGTTATGTTTACCACAGAGCGGAACATTCGAGTTTAGTCAAGCGTTCTTTATGGCTTTGTCAATCCAGCGCATTATACCTTTCGTTTGCAACATGTTTCTTCTGTAATCCACAAGTAATCGTCAAGTTTGCTGTCTAGACTTTTGCGTTTCAGATAGCAATGCACGCTAGCTTTCACCTGTGACAGACATGCAAACTAATCGTTTGTATCGTGTATAGGTAATTGAAATTTACTATATCTAACAATTTGTTGTCACTCAACGCGTGAGGCTTTGGCCGTCTTACATTGCTAACCTTAAATTACTTCAGTTCCATCATATTAAAACAGACTTTTCCAAGGTCATTCATGGTGTCCTTATCACTGCTGTCTGTAAGAAGTTGGCACCCCACTTTAGATGTGTTTAACATAGTTGTCGATAACAATAATTTGATTCGAATCTTGATGTCTTTTTGTTTGGAAAAGTTCGTCAACGCTTTAGCATCAACCCCTTTATTCACATTGCGAGAAGGAGCGGTTGAGTTTACTCACCTTGTTTACACCCACCTAAAGTGGTGCTGTAATTAATATGTGAAAAGTGGCTTTTTGTACCCGGTTTTCACATTTTCATGTTGAACTGTGACCAGTTTTTTCATACTTACAACAAGCCTTTATTGATATTTATCGTCTAAAGTTTGTTAATAATGACGAGTGCCTCGTTTGTTTGTTTACATGGCTATTCGGCTTGTTTCACAAAAATGGTGTGCGGCCTGAAATGCGCCACTTGCCATAACAAGTTCCACACCAACTGCACCGGACTTACAGCGGACCTGCACACTTCAACAAGGAAAGCTTAGTCGAACTCACGTGTATGCCGTTTTGTTTTGGGAATATATTTCCCACTTTGTACGAATGTGCCCGATAAGAACAGACTGCAAAAGTTGGTGGTCGACACTGAAACTTAAACCACCAACACATTGGAGGCACACGTTTTGCAACTCAGAACTTCATTATATCAGACGCTGACTTCTACAGTCATCCAAAGGCAGAAGACGGTGCTCACAATCCGCGATCTTCCTGTCACAAGCCGACTGTTGATAGCCATTAAAAAAGTCATAAAGCGGTCGCAACATGCAGGGAGAGATGATACATCAGCTCTCAAAGACTGGAATGAATGTGCAGTCGTTTGCTATTATGAAGAAGCTTGTCAACAAACAATGACCCTTTGATGCTGGCTAAGCAACTGTTTGCTACCTTGGCATACAGTTTTTGTGATTACATTACCTATGCCAATTGCCTGATAATGCAAACGATCAAGATTATGGTCGGCAAATCGTGACTTTGAGCCAAGCACTCACTCTAGATAAACTTATACCAAGGACAAATGAGATGAACCATTACACACCTAAAGTTAATATGCTTGTCCTGGGATAGTCCATTCGAAGGACAAGAACTGACAAAAGCGACATGCCACAAAGCAGAGCTCAAAACTGGTCTCAAAAACTTCTTACTCTCTCCCGATATTTCTGACATTCCGTGTATTAATAGACACGGGTATCATCTCCGATACCCATCCGTTAGAAGTGTTCGACGACGATGCAAGTGTTATCAGAACCATCACTACATACAGGCAGTTAAAAACCCCAGAGGCAGATGTGCCAATGTATTTTGCTTACGGACAGGGGATAGGCGTGCCAGCTCTTGGCATGCATAATCCACAATCTGATCTTGAGTCAGCAAACGCCACGACGCGCGCATCTCTAATGTGCAAAAATGAAAAGGTCTCTGAGGTCAGCTACCGTGCAAGTTAACCACATGGTTGAACTAGGTCCTGGCACAACGAAAGCTTGAACACTGTGTCAACCGAAGCATAGGTCCTTCTGGCAGAGCTTTTGTCACAAAGCGCAGTCGTTGAATGCCGCAGGAACAGATAGTAGTCCCCAGATCTCTTCAATACTCTACACAACTGGTGTAAAGAAAGGTCAAAGAAATTGAGCATCAAAATCAAATTCATTCTATAATTCAGTCGCACTCGCTTCCCCAGCCTATCCTCATTTATGTGGGGGCTGTCACTACGACCTAGCCGCGACCACTCCGAAAGTTCCAGAAAGGAATGATAGCCTCCTTACTACTAACTCCTCCTTTCACTCCTATTGGATGCATATCTTTCTCCTGTTTCCATTCTAGGATCACGCAACGCGAGGTGTCTCTAAACCGTATCTACACCAGCTATCTTTTTCTGAAGAATTGGCTTCCAGAACAACGACAGCTGGCCTATGAAACGCATCCGCCTAGCATGGCTACCGCGGAAGCACCACTGACATTAAAAGCTCGGTGACAAGTACACCTGTACCCCTGAATATTCTGTATATCAAGCTGATTGCATGAAGAGTTGTCTGAGATAGGAAGCCGCTAATGTTAGTCCCTGTTGTCTCTCTACTTTTTAACTAGCGGTAATATCTTCTGTCTTACGTGCTACCATGGTTGCTTACAAACCAAACTCCATGGGTACTGAATGCTTGCATCTACCAGTTTTAGTGTTCTAATGCTTCAAACTCCATGTGTTTTGAAGTTACTCCCGCTCAGCTTCCGGCTCATCCTTAAACCATGTGGCAATGCCGCCTCACTTGGACGAAGTTAGTTCCATCAAGTACTCTTCTTAGTTGCTTGCCATAGATGAAGTTGGCGTCTCAAGATCGTTGTGAATGCATCATACACAGCAGGCGGCCGAATACAAGTTTTACCCAGCTCTGTCATTAACAACGCTAAGGAAGTCTTAGTTACAACGCGTAAAGTGTGCAACGAGGCAAAGTTCAGCACACGTCCCATTAACGAAAGTTATTCATTTGACCAGATCAATATTAAAGGTTTCTTAGACCACTATGCTCAACACATTCTGGTCTACGACTTCTTGTGGTACCGAACAAGTCAACCTGCAATGAAGCAGTTGGTTTATAAGTTCATTTAGATTAAACTTGGTTGCACCTAAAGCCAATTAATGGAGCTTCACATGGGCGCCATTAAAGCCGCTTTTGACTACCAATTTATAAAGTTCGTTACACCAGAATAAAATGTCGTGCGCTCCACGTAACTTAGTTGCGATCTGTTCCTTCTCTCCTCTCTCCCAGAGGAATCCACCGTAGGCTGCACAACTACTAACAGACACTCGCTAAACAAAAACAATCCGTAAGACCAGATAAAACTGAGGTTCTTCGCAAACTGTGCAGTCAATGAGGATAGAAAGTCCGTCGCATTTGTCAGCCACCGCAATCAAATAGGCTCGTTACTCTCGTGTTAGCTATTGACCAACTAGCCTGAAAATCATCTATTGCAAAATCTTGGAAATTCTTCCTAAGCAAGCTACATTAAGGCATCTACCACATAATAAGCTCATCTCCGCATCTCACCATAGTTTTATGTCAACTTGATTATACGTAACGAACATGCTGCAATTGCTGAAAGCTTATCAGACGCCAGGGATAATGAACTCTTGTCAGACGTACTTCTCTGACTACTCAAAGGCGTTTACTGCTGGTACCTGTCCGGTTAGGACTGCCTTCAAAACCATGTCCCTAACATCCATCTCAACGGATGTACCAAAAAGACCTGTCCTTAAACTATTATTATTTTTTAGTGATATTATTGTTGTACCGTAAATGCTTTTTAGTCACTCTCCTCTCTATACCCAGAACTTGAAAATCTGGAAATTTCATAATCCCATCACTTTTCAAGGTGATCCCAATAGAGTTAAACAACGATCAAAGGAGGAACGTCTTCATAACAAGAACGACAGTTGTACGTACGCGACCCTCATTGGTGATTCTGGCAAGGTCTTCTTAACGCAGTGTACGTGTAACATGCAAGCCGGCCGCTTCTACTCCGATTGTCCGTCGCACTTACGGACCGATTTTGGGGCAACGTGGAGACACCGGGGGACAGCGTTCTTCCGAAGGAGGGGTTCCAACAACAATCCTGTAAAAGGAAACAATACAGACAAGCATGAGCCAAAGGCCCAGTAAGCCATGCACACGACTTACACAAACGGAAACTAAAACGGCGTCAACAACACAGCAGCACGCCCGTCACACAATTCAAATTCAACCTGTGCGCGCTTGCTGGTTTCGACCGCACGTCATATACGCAGACAGTTGTGTTTTCAAGGCCAGCTTTAAAAATTCGGAGTAGTCGGCTATTGACCAACTCGTCTATCTCATTCCATCGGGATAGAGCACCTAATGAAGGATTCGACCCATTGAGAATAATGAAACGGACGTTTTCTCTAATTAAAAAGTAATCCTTTTGCAAAGTTTATTTCCAATCGTTGTTTCAATACGTTAACTCTGATCTCAATTCTGTCCCGAAGAAAAACATACATGCGTCTACGTATATGTAACGAGCTGGAACAAAATTTGTACTAGTTTTACCAAACGTATTATCAAGTACTCCGTCGCGACTTCTTTCTTGTTTTTCTTCTTCTCGCCGAAGTGCTGACGGAGAAAATCTTTTCTCTCACAGATTCCTAGGGGATCATTGTAAAGAGTAGCCTAAAACAAGTCCTGATAAATTTACCAGATGTCTTTTTCTGTCTCAACGTGGTAGACCATTGGAACATACTGTTGCCAATCGTGGTTATTGTGTCTACTATAACGTTATTTACGGCGTTGTCCTACTTACTCTTACCTGCCTAGCAGATTTAGTATGTGAGTAACCGTTTTTCAACTCATTGCTCTCATACTGCAATGTGCTTATGAATAATGGTACCACACCAGCTTTTCCGTGATTGTCTTTAAAAAGGCTGATGCAAGCCTGATATTAGAAGAAGAATCGTACCGAACCGTGGAATTTAGTATGTTCATCTCGTATCCATGTAACATACACTGAATTACTGAAATCTATGTTTAATTTGTTGATAGCTAGAGTCAGTAAGTATGACGTCTTTAGTTTGCCGGTTCAAACAATCACCTCCGCAGATTTTGTGACGGCCTCGATGTAAACATTCTTTAGACAAAACAGATGGGTAATATTTGTCAAGTCTGTATGTCAGTCGTCCGTCAACATCCTATCGTACATTTTAATTATTCACCAACATCCACACCCCCATTTGATTGTCAAAATATTCTTTATTTTTTCATGTGAATAACATTATTTTGTTTCGTCTGAGTCAGCGATATTACAGTGAACTCTAAGGCACATCTAGAAAGTGCATGGCTCCGGAAAGTCAGCTGGTTCAATTCCGCCACCTAACACCCTATGAAGTCACTACATTTACAAGAACGTATCAGAATTTCCTAGTTGGTACTTTAATGTCAACTGACAGACCTCCAAGTCGGTCGCTTTATAAAGTGGGTTTGTCGACTATTTTGCCTTATTGTGAGATTGCTAATTGTGTCTTTGATCATTTATTTCCGGTAGTTAGTTTCTACTGACATCGGACAAGGTGAGTTGGAGGCAAAAATACGAACTAAAATGCCCAAAGAAACAAACCAAGTATTTGGAGATGAGTGCACGCATAGGTAAAACCGAACAGAAACGTGATCTGTTCCACCCCTTGACACACATTGCACGCAAACGAACCAACGTTTTTCGCAGACTGACGAGTGAACAGATGTGTTTCACATTTCACGTGTGCCCTCTAAATCAAACACCTAGGGGAAGCGCACGTTTGTTTGTGTGTATGTTTATTCTGCAAACCACATCATCAACCTTTTCTTATTTATCCACTATATGATTCGCACCTGTAGTGATATGCTAATTAACTCCACCGTGCATGCTTAGAACTTGTCCGTTCCACGTCAACAATAAGACGGATACATGCACAAACGCATACTGTGAATAGGTGGCTGTATAGTAAGTAGTGCCAATGAGTGGCCAGTCTAGATGGAGGAGAGGAATCCAGTGCACGTAGATAGTAAATCCATCCGACCATCCATTCATGCTGTTTGTTCGGCCGAATCACTTGAACACAAGCTTTTGATTTAACAGCTGTATATCGGGTATAATTAGACAGGTGTATAACAGTTTAGTTATCCTTAACGATTTGTAGATAAAGAAAGGTGCGAATGGGCTTGGTATAGGTATAGTGCAGTTCTTCTAATATCGGCATGTGTGGATCCATACTACAACCATATGTGATTGTTGGACGAGGTGTTTGGATACTGAATTGTTTGTGCACTTCGGAATTAACACGTGCTTTTGGTAGGAACGTAAACAAAAACCTTTTTCAAGTCTTGTTCCCGTTCGTACAGTGGTATCGCCGGCAATCCAAGCTGGGATGTTTAGTCAATTGACGGATTGTTGAGATCTGTTTTGTTTGAAATCTAGTGTTGAATATGTACGCTTCGCTACGAGTAAGCTATTCATGTATGTATACAACATGTTGACTCAGTGATCCATCCGAGAGAGTCAACCCAATAAACATCGGTCTCCTAACAAGACGACTTTCGATCATTCCCATAGAACCCGACAATTAGGTAAACAGCTCAGATCGCCTCATCGGCTTTATACGAAGAAATGTCGCCTTCGGTAATGTGTTAAGTTTTAAGGCACAGGTCAGTAATCGAATATCGGTATCACGTGACCTCCATCCTATCAAATTACTTGTTTCACAGGTGCGGTAAACTTAGTTTATTTGCTCAATATTTTCCTGTTAAGTTATCAATGATAATGGCACTGCTCGTGCAACAGGGCCGCGATTTCACCTACTGCATCTCAGTTGATACGTTATTGTGACCATAGGACTAGGACACCCCCCAGCGTTGCATACAAAGAGCGTACTGAAACTGACGCCAAGAACGGGGTCAATGCTACCAGACCTAGAAGAAGAACCGTTCTGCTTCTGAAACAGTTTGAGTTAGTTTGCAAAAAGCGCAACAGTTCTGAATCGAGATGGTTTGTCCATTCGTTTGGTGACAAGCTACAGAAACAAAATATTCTACTACCCATCAGCAATCAAATTGCCGCTGAACAATTTGATGATTTCCGTGATTTCAACTTAGTGAGAAGTCTCAGTCGGTTGGAGTTAACAGACAGTTACTGTGTCTCCTCTCGGGGCGATCGAACAACCTGATCATTACTTACAAGCGAAAGTGTTTGAGGGACCACATATGATAATTCGGTCGTGTCCAATGTGAGGTCAGTGGTGTATTGGTCAACCCGGTT
>LOND01006055.1:15287-29961 GCA_014220965.1 Paragonimus kellicotti
AGTTGAGAACAAGCACATCAGTGACTACTGATCAGAAATATACATTATTCTTTTTTTTTTAAAATCTTCCACTATTTTTAACCGACAATCTGTTCATTTCATTCTGCACAGACCATCATTTCAAAGTCAACAAGAATACACTTCCAAAATGTACGTTTTAATACTGGAACTATGCTCCTAAGCACGTCAGCTTGACGTACAATTGAATAAGAAACCATTTCAAAAAAAAGAATAATGTATATTTCTGATCAGTAGTCACTGATGTGCTTGTTCTCAACTTTCGTAATAAGATATACCTTTGATCCAGTCTTCACAAATGATTGTGGCACAGCGTTTTGATAAGATAATTCTGGTCTGATACGTTAATCTGAACACAAATGCCGTTCAGTTTTTATTGTCAAATCATGTATGAGATAGCATGAATTTAGGCAAGCATAGTTTACTAAACCCTTTGTGGGGGTCGTGGATAGCCTATGCAGTCGGTTTGCTAAAAATAGCAACTAGTCTGACCACAGCCCCTGTCTAGTGCAACGTCCCTGTCACAATGCAGTACGATTTTTCTATTCTGGAGCCCTCCTATTTGCTTGTTACTCCATTGGTCTGTTGGATCTTATTGCTGGTAGCCGTTTATATCTGGTTCCCTCAATCATTACATACCTCTACATCAACAGACAGACAGTAGCATGTAACCGGTCGAGCTGGCTTTACACAGTCGTCGTCTTCTGATGTCATGATTGGAAAGGAGATGCGGCAGACAAAACACAGTATAAGTTCCATATTCAAAGTCTTCGTCACTGGTATACACCGAAATGCACTGATCATATGACTGACGCTTTTACTTAACGTAGGTAGGGCATAAGCTGATGCCAACGTAGAGTCACCGGTTGACATTCAGTAAACCAATCTATGATACCGAACCTGAGATGAACACGCCTACCGGCATATTGCATAAAATCATTTGGGTACAGACCAGCAAATGGTTTCTCCGCGAATGGAGAGACCCCGCCAGGTAGAGCGCTACCATAACGCATAATGAACTAGAACTCGACAGATAAACAGCTTGGATAAACAGATCAAATCTTGTGATCATACAAAAACGAGTGCACGCACTGAGGTGGCGTCCACTATGTCCCTCACTGAAGGTCAAAGGTTTCACGTGTGAAGCTGAGGTTAACGGCTGCTACATAGAATTTTGTGTTCCACCTAAAGAGCTGTTCGGACATTTTAAGTGAGAAGGCACAAATGACCCAGTTACATAGACTCCAGTGGTGACCACAACAACAAACGCATTGATGTTGTGAAAGTATGGGCCAAAACGACGAAGTGACACTGTTAGTATGTCCAAAATATCGTATACTGCTTGTATAACATCACAACCGGGTGTTAATTTCAGCAACCTCGAGTTTTCGAAGACGGTCCAAACCCTTAAGCTGGTAGCTGATCAGGGCGCTCTCTAAGAGGTCACAAATACCAAAGTTTTTCGAAGACTGTGTGCTAAAGAATAAACTTTGGTTTGATCATCGGCTGAGGGAATAAATCATTCAATCAGTTTCTCACACCGGAATTATCAGTTTGGGAAGTTGGGATTCCAGCGTAATTACGGAAGACGCTTCAATTGACAGTGTGCCTTCTACTGAAGAGGAAATAAAAACTGAATCGTGATTCGATCATCAGCGAGAGAAATGGTGAATGTGCTAAGGAAAGCCACAAACGGCTGAAAAAAACTACGCGTATGCAAGTGGACAACAAACGAGGAAACCACATCACCTACCAGAGAAGAAGGATTGTCCAAGTACTCCGGCGGACCTTGGAGATCCAGTTGGTGGGTTTTCTACAAAACTGTCCTGTGGTGTTACGGGTGGACTGTACACAGATATGGTCTCCAGATTCCTATCGAACGAAACAGATTTTTTTGCCCGTAAAAGGTCTGCAGGGCTGGCTATTCTGTTCCAATCAGATTCGATCACATTAGGGGCAATTTTGTGCTGGGATGGGTGATGAGAAGCCTGAGTACCATGTTGTGTGCCTCTCTTCGTGGCTTCGAAACGTGGTCGACCATAGCGACCTGAATACAAATCTGATGCTGGGTGAGAAGAACATACGTGGTAAGGGGAAAAGAGTTATATAAAATGTCGTCACGTCCGGTCTACTTAGCTAATGTGCAAACGATACTTTTGTGTAATATATCCATTCTTTCTCTCACCTTTTTCATCTGGAGTACTTCGGTTTTGGGCATGCATGCTGGTGGTCATTTGGTGTCCTCCAGTATTCGCGTCCTCCCCATCATTGTGACGAATTTCACCCCTTTCCTTTGAGGGTAAACGAGTTGTAATAATTATAACGTGAGTGGCTGAAATTACTGTCCATATCATGAAATATGCATACACTCCGGCCTAAAAGGGGCATTTTTCGAAATAGAACAGGCTATCGACAATGGGCCTGGTCATTCAACTCTTACCTGGCAGTCATGTTAATAATGTTATGTCCAGTGGACGTCATGTTATTTGAGTAAAAATAATTCACGTCTCTGGGTTTATCAATACCATTATCAGACATATTGTTGAAAAGAACGCGTCATGTATGTATGATACACACAGCTATCCGAAGCTACTTCCATTCTGTCATGTACACTAGCGGTTTGAACGAATATTCGTTTCAACGGTCTTTTGTAGACCCACATCACTAAGGTAATTGGCTAGCTCTTCTTCTAGACAGGACAAATCATGATAGATGAATGACAACAGTTCTGTAATCTTCATTGAATACAGTAGAGTGATCGATATAACACTGTTGTTGTATGGTAGATAGTGAACCGAAAACGGAATTCAACTTTACACTGCAAAGTGACCGGTAAATTTACGCCGGTAAAATAAGATGCATTGTGGTAAACGGTATTCATCATCAGAATTAAAAAGTTACCCACCTTGTCATAAACTGTTCCTTCCGAAACGATCTTTTGTGAAGCACGCTACTTAAAGTCGTAGTCTAGCCCAACTAACTATCATGTCAGTCGTTCCATCCAGTAGCGACCACTTTCGTATGGGAAAATCCGAATCCTCGAAAATACCGCTTTATTCCCCTTTGGAAAGGCATAAATAATTACTTTTGAGTGAACTTTTATAGTCGGCACGGTCATGTGCCACCTCATCCTTCACGAGCGTTCTCAGCGTTTGTGCTAATTTCTGGTACCCCGCCTACACGCTCATCCTTTAAATGGACATCCTTGTACGGTGTGGGTCTTTGTCTGGTCCACCTTCTGACCATGTTTTCTGATTGGTCACAAACCCTTTAAATATGATCTAGTTTGTGACCGTGTTGTCTTCGGACTGAGTGACATAAAAAGAGCTCTGTCCGGAGGCCAGTCTTTTTTCTGTGTTCATGCGTTAGCCTCGGTGGTTGGGTTGGCCGGAAGTTACGAATTAGTCGTGTATACTCCGTAGTCCGTTGTTCATTATCGTTGACCGTCGTTCCGTTATCCGCCGTTTCATTAACCGTTATTCTGTTATCTGTTCACGCGTTCGTAGACCGTAGATCCATTTACAACAATTTTGCATTCGTTTTATCTGTCAGGTTCAGTTTACGATGTACACTGAGTGAGAGAAACTTATAACGTTAATTTTAGTAGCGTTATAAGAACTTCGGTAGTACATGACCTCACTGTGACTGTTCGGAAGTAATGTGGTGTACGTCAATCAAACCACGAGTCATTCGTGTCGTGATTGGTTTCGTTGAAACACTGTTCCGTGACCCTAAATGTTTTACAACTCCAAGGCTTTCTGTGAATATAGTGAAGCTTATACATAGATCCAATGGATAGTAGAAAAAGCTGCAAATTGGCTAACGCAACGGAACATTGAAATGGCTATGGCGAGTGCGCCAACTGGTCTCGAACTGCTAATGGAACAAGACTTGAGTAGCCGCAGTGGCGAGATGCTTAACCAGTTCCAAACAAAAGCTAACTGCTGACAGGTGGGATAGTCAACCAACCAAAACAGATTAACTACTACAAATCTAAAAGTAGTACGATTTTTAAATATAATGTTTACATCGGATACGAAGTAATTTGAAAATCTAATGACGGTGACTGACTTTGTGGTGTTCAAACCATTCGGAACGCTGCTTAACCTTTTGCTCCTGACGAGCAAGCATAGCCCGGCGATCTTTCTCAAGTTCAGCAAGTCGACGATTTTGGCTGTTGGGAAATGAAGACATGAAGAGAGACACAAAAAAATGGAGTATTATTGCCTCAATGTGTTCGCGGAAATGATCATTTTCACTATATGGGAACAGCTGTTTCTGATGAGCAATGTGCGCAACCTTCGTGTGAGGACAGATTTCGTTTTTTGTCTTATTTGGTAATGACTTATGAGTATTGCACAACGCTTACTCCCTGATACAAAAGTGATGTTATGTTTAAAATTGGAATCTCTAATTCAGTTTGAAAATAATCAGAACCGACGCAACGCGAACAAAGCAGTCAAAACAGTAACGTTCTTCGTGTCAGCTGATCTACTGCACCGATACAAATGTAGTCAGTGAAAACGTCGCTTCGTTGTTCGAGTTGATTGGCAAACAGATTCCCAAAGTAAACCTGATTTGACTACCTGACACGGTGATCCAAGAATGATATCAGCGGCTAGATTTCAGCTGACTCAAAAGTTGTAAGCTATGGATTGTATTTTCAGATATCTATTGAGAAAGAAAAAAATCAGAAAGCATTCCGGAAAAGACAGCGTCTACATAGAACGGAAGTTCCCGAAGAATAAACTACTGGTTTTAGTGAGATCAGTCTGATTACGAACACATAATCGTTCAGTTTTCTGTTGGTGTTTACATGACAGTTGGCGTGTTTACTCTTTTTCATGATTAGATGGCCTGAACACAACGCAATAACAGCTGTGTCTGGAAAGTTCACATGCAATTCATCACTCCTTTTTAGTTTGAGAGCAGACAGAGAGAGATAAAGCTGTCTTACGGACTATACAAGAATCACAGGTGACCTCACAGTCCAGATAAAAATGCGTATAGATGAAGAGTGCTAACAATAATGCGAAGACGTGGGTTTCAAAGCTAAATACCAGCATTGCTCGTCTGCCTGCTTAAACCGCGATTGAGAAGGATTGGTGTAGAGGTGTCAGTTTTGCTTGGTGTGTTGTATTGGAATTTAAAGTTTCTTTTGAATTACGAAATAGAATGTCGCCAACAACCTTGATAATATGTTTCTAGGTTGTTGTCTTGTGTCCGAAAGGACCGCTCGGGAAACTGTTCACGTAACTAACATCAAGATTACCAAAAGCATTTTAGGCTAGAAGCTCCCCCTGTTGACGTACCCATTTGTCAAAATGTATTTCTGAGCTACGAAGCCACAGCAAACTACTCATTAGCAATACAATTTCTATGCTCAACAGTGGCATTGGTGGACTCCTACGTGAACTGGTCGAGAAATCCAGCTGGGATAGACGATCCCCTGGATCATTTGGTGGATTCCATATGAGACAGTGGGACGGGTGGGTAACCGAGTCCAAATGTGAAATTTCCGAGCTCCTGGCGTGGCTTCGTAGCTCAGCTGGTAGAGCGCTTGCCGCGTTTCGACAAGCTGTCGTTGTCGGTAGTTCAAATCCAGTCGGAGCCCAGGTCTCATGCAATTCATCAAATCTGCCAAACTACTCACTGTCAACAAAATGAATCCCAATCGATCACATACTACACTGATTCCTGTCCCTTGGTTGGTGCAACGCAGATGTAATGAATATATAATTCTTCAGTTATGTTAAAACTTAGTTTGCGTGTCGGTAAACCACAAACCAGTTAACAGTTACAGAATAATGCTTAACGGTCTGTTTCCTGAATGTTCCGTGCGGTTGTTCGTGTGCAAAATCGCACCGCAGATAGCCTTTTTCTAAAAAAAGCTCCACTGTTACTGGAGGTTATCATTAATGCACATCTTTGTCACGATCAGGATTTCAGCTCCAGTTACACATGCAGGTCAACCACTGTGCCACTGACCTCATACTGGACTTGACATTTCATCTGAATGCGAAAATTGCAATCAAACGTGAGTATTGTTAAACTTAGATCAACCAAATCCTTGATTAGCCGTCATTTATCTTAGATGATGTTTACGGAAATATATTTGGCCTAATTTATGCTAACATTAGCCTAGGATCAAAAGTTATCATAATTCCTGAAAGCAATCTTTGCGAGTGTGACAATTTTTTGTTCATACTCTGCGCAAGAGGAGAGTACCGTTCCTCATAACGGTGTTTTGTGGCAAATTGTCTTCTGTCTTAGCGGTTAATGTTCTGTGAACTATTGCTTAGACGATGAAAGTTATCATCCAGAATTTTGGAAAATGGTCATATTGAGATCCATATCGACAACTTAGCTTTTGCTTAACTACTAACAGGATGCTAATCTATGAACAAGTGATGTCTGTTTTTCCGAGCATATTGTCAGAATATACAAATTAACGTATACCAGTATGAACACAAATCATTGCGAACAATCTGTTCGATCAATGAAAACACAGACGAAACGGCAGTTTCTATTTATCTTAATTAATCTGACAAACCTCATCTGATCAGCTTCTAATTCGTACCATAAATAAGCAATTTGGTAGCAAACTTCCAAACTTACAATGACTACGTGAAGAGCCAAAATGGAATAGCAAACAAAACTTTTCTGTTTATGGTTAAGTCTTGACGAGAAGTCAACTTCAGATCACAAGCAAATCCAGTCTCTTCTATCTTCTCATAACTTCCGCTTCAACAACGAATATTGTTTTAGATAGAAATCTGTGTAAACAAGATTGTTCTACAAAATCTGACAAGAATTAAATATTTATGTTAATAGTCGGTGTTTGTTTATAAGTTAGCCGATTGAGGGAAACCAAAAATGGAACCACAACATTTTAGTAGTTACGGTTCATCCCACGGAAGAAGGCTGTAATCAATTTTTATAGTTACTTCAGTTTCAAGACCTACACGGTCAGATATTGTTTCTGTTGGTTACATGAGATACCGCTAGCTGATTTAATGTCATCATCATCATCATCATAGACAGCAATACATCAGTGGTTCACACTGATGCTTGACTGCCACACAACCACGAAGAACAAAGAAAAAGAAAAAAGACTTATATAGGAAGAAAGAAAAAATAGGGGAGGGGAAGTGGACCTAACTACTAAAAATAGCTACGTCTATATTCAAACATACAACATCAAGGCGCCTACACCTTGCAAACAAACAACCGAGCTGTAAGTGAAAGTAAGGCGTCATCAGCAAGACAGCTTCCTTACGGCTTTCACTGCCCCGCATCATTAAGTGCACTCACTTCACAGACAACTCGGCCAAACGACACATTCACGCCACTGAGCTCGATTAGCCGCCATCTCACCTAACGTCTCAAGCCACCGACTCTGTGAGTCGCGAGGGCCCCAGCCCGGGAGACGAACCCGACCTACAGTGGCCAACCCCTTCGTAAACGATTTCATTTGTCTACGCCAGGTCATCATCTGTCCAAGTAAATTTATCCTTCTAAATTCACTGAACTTTTTGATCAATCGATTACTGTACTATGAGTTGTGCTAAGTGATACATGGTTTTCACCAAAATTGTGTATACTAATTCAATCATGCGAACTAAACTGGTTGCCTTTTCCATTGTTAAGGTTCAACCAAATTGGAGGCTACCGAACTCACCTTGCTTCTAGCTCTTTTTCGGCCAATATTCGTTTTTGTTCCCAAATCAATTGATTTTGTTTCAGGCATTCTTCTGAAGTGAAATTGTCATCCTGTTTTGAAAAATAAATAAATAAAAGCCAACAGAAAGATCACGCGGTTATTGACAAATAGCAAGCTAGATAAGATATAGTGCTTTGTAGTAGCGACGCCGGTTATCCATTGTACGGCTAAAGGCTCAAACCCACTCTTGGCGACTGCTATTGTTTGTATGTGGACAACCAGACAGCACTGAGTGCATCTATGATTTAATGTTGTGAACCAATAAAATGATTGGTTCAGGGGTTGTTTATTCAATGAACCGAGGCGGGTGGAAAAAACGAGCAGACACAATCATTCGTATATGAGAATAACTCGGAATGAGGCATGTATAGATGAGAACTTCATGTGTAGAAAACATCACCTCTTGCTTGACTGCCTTTGATATATTTAGCTCGATGATTAGTTCGATAGGTTCATATTTACATCTGTCTGATTACTCATGAATAGTATCTATCGATCGTTCATGTCCACAACAGTGACATTTAACATGGGAACAGACGACTGATGGCATAAATGCTAAAAACCTAACATCTCAAGGCGATTTTGATGAGTTAGTCAGTGGATGGGGCCTGCCGATCCAGTTGCGCATATTTCATCTAACCAGATTCTGTAAAAGTGTAGGAAACAGTTTAACCCGTCCATTTTTTCCCCAAGAACATGAATTTGGATACGTGTTCGGCTGTTTTCGGATGGATTATTCACGCCGTTAGAAGTGTTTATCTCAACTTAGCCTTTCGGAATAATAGTCGACGACTCAGCGCTACAAGATCTTCGAGAGATAATTCAATAGCAAGAAGGTATTCAGTCCACACTGACTCCTGCTAGACCATGAAAGGAAGAGACTGTGTAGGTTGTAAGTCAATCATTATGTAATCGTATACTTTGAGAAAATAGCTGTCGAGGAAGCGTGGATGATCAAACTACTGACAACATTACATGAATTGACAGATCTCAAGCAAATTCATTGCAGTAGCATCAGTGACCTGTTTATGGTAGAAGCTCCTAGTCTGTGTTGTGAATTTTGCTATCAAGGGCATATGTAACCAATGCTATAAGTGTTTTGGATATCTGCACAGATCTACGGACTATGCTGACTTTGAGAAAGACGATAAAAATAAGTTCTGAATGAGTTGTTATCATCCAGTAGCATCGTCATTTAAGCTTCAAACCTATTATGAACATAATAACAGTTTGACCACTTACAATATCGATTAGTGTGAGTGACATCTAAATTGTGACGATCAAGACGTAACGGATACATTAGTTTTTGACCTGATTAAAAATGAGGCAATTAGCCAAGTTAAATGTACGGTCAATAAATTTTGATTCTGCCTTGGCATGTTATTACCTTGAGCACCTGTGCTAAATTGAATTCTGCTTGATATTGAACCACTAAAGCCAGGATTGTCTATTTCAAAATGTGCTTGGAATCAGTTCGAAGTAGATCAAAGTCACAAAAGCATTACCTCCAGTGGATAGTTCTACCTGGATCTAGTATGAGGTCCAGTAGGTGATGCGTAATGCTTCTACGAACTGAGGTCTTAACTGTGAATTCACTTGAGTATGTACAGTACATATAATTTGCTTATACGATGAAGATCACCATTGTTTATTTGAGTGTAGCTCCGGTCGAACAGTTGGTGTCATTAAAAAACGCGAAATCAGGTGACGGTCACATCACATGCCAGGCCGATCGTTGGCAATTTACATTAACTAGGCATTAAGTAAACAGTTCTTTACCGTAAACTAAAAATGTGAGTGAGTGAGTGTGGGGTAACAGAAAAACTGCAGCAAATCATGTTGTAATCTAAAGGCAAGGCCCAGTTGCTACCGTCCTACGTTCTGGGGCATGTAGGACTTAAATTCAACACGAACAAAATGAAACTAACGATCATGCGTGGTGACCACACACATAACATGGTCGTATTGTGCGAACAGTCGATTCTCTTCGATCCGAACACACTGAGGCACGATCACCGATTCGATGACCCAGCTCACTTGTGAGGAGTTAAGAAGCAGTAACGCAAATCTCGTTCATTAAATCTGATAACACCAAGGTTCTTGAAGAAAATTGATGTGATGTACAACATCAGTATGTCGAATGACTGCCGATGCCAGATATTGTAGTTCGATAAAACTGTAAAGCTGGTTTCAATTCCCAAACCGTTCCGATTAACCCGGTCCTACACATCATAGGTTGCATAAAATGGCCTCAGTCAAGTAGGGTGTTGTGAGTATCGAGTACTGTGGTGTTATTTTCAGTTCATGATGAAAAATCTTTCTTTGACATAAATTGCCCAATTACATGGTTATTGATTTCTGACTAGTGGCTAGTTATGGTTCAATGGAGGCCTATGGCGTTATTCTGCCAGGAACTTCACATTGAGTGCTTCATTGCTGACAGATGTTTGGTTATGAAATGGGTATTTCCTATTGCTTTTCATGAGATTGAGCATGTCAGCACCCAGGTGGTCAAATACACGATTGATTGTGCCAGATGTTGACTAAATAGTTTCAGTGTCCGTTCGAAAGTTTTAATTCGATGACTGGTGTCTGTTTGCACTTGCCACTCCCATGGAAGGAACACCTTAACAGTATTCCACTGGGCATCGAACAAGGTCTTACACTTAATCAATAACTTGCTTGAAACTCCCCCTACTTTGTCTCTTGTTAGACATAGTAGTGTGTTGTCTTCCTTTCCAACACATTGGAATGGTTCATACTTCAACGAGAGGTGGGTGAGTGGTAGAATCAGTACAACAAACCACGCTGTGGTTTGCAAATATTGAATAGCTGTCACCGCTATAGGGTTACTGAGCTCCCGATATAGCTCCATAGTTCAATCAGGATAATATAGGCTGTACGACTTCATTCGGTTTCTGTGCTGGCTTAATCCCAGCTGAAGTTCATATTTTTCGAGATTGGCTGTCATTCAGAACAGCAAATCTATCATAGTACTCACTACTTATTGTTAAGTGTCATTACCACGATTGTCACTCACAATCCTTTGAGCGTCTGACGCATAAGGAGAGTGCGGTAGAGTGGACTGCCTTTCTTCTAGACTGACCACATTTTTCCGTAGCAATTCACGTTCGGCCAATCGTTTCTGAAATTGTAGCTCCACGCGAAGACGATCCAACGTCGGACTAATGTCACCGGCACTTCGTTTGTTCTCCATCGTGGCAATTTCCGCCTCCAGTTGTGCCACACGCTGAGCCGCGCTTGTAACGGCCTGGGCTGATGAGTGAATCGGAAGTACCGGTGTTTGTCTGTTGGTTGTGATCATAGAATGAGACACGTTCTCATGGGCCTTGGAAGCATGGAAGGGTGTTGCGCTACTGGACAAGGGAGGCTGAATAGATAACATATTATCAAGAGCGAATGTAATTTAAATCCATGACAGAAATTTCTAATAGGCAAACGGATGGAAAATGAAGACAACTCAATCGGCTTTACATTTTTATTGGACGGCCTGAGTGTGGGGAGTAACTTAAGAACAGCCATTAAAAGTATGACACATGTGAACAGTAATCTAATGAAAACGATTGTGTACTAGGTATACCTGATGATAACTGGAAGGAGTTGGTAGATGTGGTTTGGGAGCTGGTTGTGGCGCCACTGACCGGCGTTCATATCGATCTGTTCGAGTCTTTTCAGTGTTTACGGTTGTAGTAGGTTTGTAGCTGGACCAATCGGCAGGTTCTAAGCGTTCCGGGGGATGATACTGTGGACAGTCTGCCGTAGGAGTTGGAGGTGGAGATGCAAATACACTGGTAGGCATAACAGGAGCTAGATTTTCACGTGACCCAGGTGCAATGGTTCTGGATGACTGCGAGATGTGTGGAAAAGAAAAAGTGATAAATGAATTACCCGGGAATAGCAGTAGTAAAAGAAATAGAAAATTCACGCAAGCGAGGAAAAATTCGAGTTGATCATCAACCGCAGTCATTTATCAACAATCCGGCGTATTTTGACTAACTCGTGGTGAACGCCGAAGGTTAGTACTAGTACGTTCGACAAGGAGATAAAGAGAGAAAGAAAGAGAGAGCAGATCGTAGCCGAACAGTGACTGTAAAGAAACAGTGATACCAGTTCACGGAGGCTCGACTCACAATATTCACGCTCTTTAGCATTACAACAACAATTGAAACAACTGGGGCAAGTGCTGGTCTGGCCACCAATGGCGAGACGCCTGCAAATTCATTATAAGACTATCGATTGATACAAACGGACCCGAGGAAGGTCAAGGTATACCCAGTTGGAAAACACAAGACGACCAATCTATCGAGAATTAGCGGTGTCTCAGACTATCATGGTGTGACAGAATGGAGAACAGTATTGTATCCGGCGGTCATAAGTAACCCACGAACCACTGGGGGTGCCCAAAAAATGGTAAAATAACCGGCATAAAAATGTACTTAATTCTCAGCACATGAAATATCAGGATGAGCCTAGCCTGCGTTTTGATATCATTTGGACGATCACACTAGAGATCAATTTACACAGCTCACCAATGTACCCCCTCACAATATATCATGCAGTTCCATTCATCGTTGGAATATAGTCTGTCGAACAGCTTATGATGAAAAATTGCTTCATTGAGTGTGCATAAAGCATGGATCAATGGCAATAAGTGGAAGCCGGGATATATTCATTGATAGAAAGTAAACAGAGTTAGTACCAATACGACACAGGAACCCAATTAAGAGGTTTGTTGCAGTATGAACTTTTCCATCGTGAAGTTATTAGCCGGAACCGCGGGAGCTTGTTACGCGCAAATGTTTCCAATATTGGGTGATGAGATGGATAGGGCTGAATGCAGAGTACCACCTACATGGGTGTTAGTCAGTTGGGTTCTTAATTTGGCTTTTAAGGATTTCACCCTTGAGAAGAGCTCACTGCATATATAAGTACTACCGAACTTTGAGGTCAATTCAAGTTTAGATAACGGACAAAACAATCTTGGTTGATGAGCCGGGTCTCGTTTATGGGTCGTACGCTGTTAGTTCTGGGCATATGGGGGCAATGGGAACATCGAATTAAAGAACTTTCAGTTCCGACCCTCCGCCGTATGTATACGATCACTTTCGACTAAGTGTGACGAACTGCCGAGCAGCCATGGTTGTACACCCTAATGAGTTGTCGCGTTCCTGGTCACTTATCGTAATTATTAGGCGTTCACATAATAATTCGGTCGTGCCTAATGTGAGGTCAATGGCGCAGTGGTAAACACGGTTGCCTCATGAAAGCGTGGCCGGAGTTCTAGTCCCGGCAGTGGCAAGGATATGCACTACTGACGAGCTCTAATGAGAGCGAAACTCGAGTCTAGTGCTTCTTTTCGAAAGGGTCGACTGGAAAGTCTATGGGAATGCGACAGTTGCGATCAGTTGTGGATGATATTGAATCTGTATTGAAAATAGACTAATCAGATGAGATGGCAGCTTAGTAAGAGAGGAGGTTACCTGAGGTAAACCAAACACAGCTCATGTGTGACGAAACCTTTTGATTTCCATCAGACTCTTTCGAAAGAACTACTGAACTCAATTCTCACATTTGTTGGGACTCGTTAGCATCGCGTATGTCAAACCTGGCCGTGATTGGAACTTCCATGCACTTGCTTGTTAGATTATCGAGTTAACCACTGTATGACTGACCTCAAATTGGACATGACCGAATTCTCACAACTAAACTTGTCTGATGTTAATTTCAGTGGTTAGGAGCAAAACAGACTATGGCGTAGTTCACTTATGACCTACATCAAGAAGTTACACGTTAGCCGGTTGATTTAAAATGATTTTATATTTTCTTTTGAATACAGCACGAAACACGGTACACTGGAATCCAGGGCGTCTGATCGCAGTGTTGGTGAAGACCTGCAACCTGTCAGCTCGCTGGAATCGAACAGTCAGTCCCTAGTTCACGCTGAATTTGTACCGGGTATACGAAACTATCAAGATCCGTATGGTTCAGCACTTCCGGCACAGTCTATACCGTTTAATACTCAACCGAGACCCGCGTATCCATCGGTAGACTCCAACCCTTCCGGCCCTCGACTATCCTATGTTCCGACATCTGCCAACAGACAACCAATGACATTTGAGGCAGTAAGTCCTCTAGACCAATCTTTCAACTTCTTTCTCCCAGTATATGTTGTCTGATGTGCATGTCTTTGTCAATCCTCGTTGCAAACGGTTTAATGAAGTCGTAATGGCTCTACTTACTAGAATATACGGTTTACGGTTGTCTTGAAACAGAGTTTTTTCTTGACTAAAGTAAACAGACCAGCCAATGAACATCAGGAGGGCATGTGTACACAGTTACCTTCATCAGTAATGCATGATTAACAACTTTTCTGAAAGTGAACGCGCGGTTCATTTTGTCCCATGATCCGAATGATCCAGTTAGTTTCATTTACTTCTTAAATGGACAACTTTTTCAAAAATCTTCGGGCGTACATTGTTCTCATAGAAATCTAAAATTCTCGGAATATTATATCGTAAAAAGGAAAGTGCTCGACGGCAGTTATTCGCTCATCTTTCACCATTGTTGGTCGTTTTATGAAGATTGGTAATGATCCCATTGTCAACCAGATTAACCTGAGGAAAACTGGTTGTCCCGATCCCGGTTAGTTACGCCATTGTTGAGGGGTCACAATCGCTTGGTTTAGTTTAGTTCTTAGCATTCTCATCGACTTGTCTTCCTAATCGTTGACATGAGCGAGTTTGTAGAATTGTGGCTTTTGAGAATCATTCCTCAATTTCTATGTGACTTAAAGGAGAAACAATATTTGCAAAAGCAGCAACAGATTGCGCATCCAGTGGCTACGTCTTGAGTATGTTACGATGGAACTGAAAGTTCTTTAATTCGATGTTCCCATTGCCCCCATATGCCCAG
>LOND01006058.1:23222-35131 GCA_014220965.1 Paragonimus kellicotti
TCCATTTTGCTTTCGTATTTTTTTTCCAAACCCTATTTTTTTTTTTTTTTTTAGTTCGATGTTTTCTTCATACAATCCTACAACTATTGGGCCACCCCCATCCAGCTTAAATCCATATTGCGTTATCTTTCTCAATCAGTTTAAATCAATGTACATCCTTTTAATCTGTATAGATTTTCCAACCATATCTCACCACTTCCATTCAATCTGTATGGATTTTTAACCAACTCTCTCTCTTTGAACTTCTATTACCCCCCTTTTGACCCACAGCAATTCTATTTCATGTTCTTAATGAGTACGCTTCAGTTGCATCTTGATGCTTCCGCTTTGGTCACCGGACTGACAGTCTCAGACATGATTAGATCGATTTCGCCTAGCTGCTTGCTCCCCCACTATATAATGTGTATGTTAATTTCGCAAAAGTAACCGATGAGATGCGAACGAAATGTCACTGCGCAAGACATCTTACATGCTACTGTAGGATTTAGGAAAAACTGGAAAGCTACAGCTTAAGGTTAACCAGTGATCAAAATAGGTCAGTAACAACCAAACACAACTCTTGCAGTTAGTAACATATATCCTGTAAGCTTGAGGACAGTGTTTACCTACACGAGTTACTATATCATCTACTTGCCTATCATTCAGAAACTGCAGTGAAACTGATTAAGAACTACAGAAGAGATATCTGAATCTCATATTTAGTATTGTTGCAAAATTGTGTTCACATCACTCGTTTTCGGAAACTTTTACACTTATCAATATATGTTACGCTCGATCGTGAAACCGGTTCCGAAGTGTACTATGTAAAGTTGGCAGTGTCAGACAAATATTTTCAAACGATCTCTCTTTTAGATCGAATGACAGGCTTATTTCCAGGCACTTCATTAACAGATTGAGGGAGATGGAAGAACAGATAATTTCATTACAGCTGTTCATAGAACTGAGTTTCGGGTTCAAAAGATGCCTGTCAGGAATGCTAAATGCAACAGAAAATATTTCAGAAATATCAGAATATGCGACAACATGTCGAAATGCACCTCACGTTTCTCAAAATCACACTTTTGTTTAATGAAGTACTTCAGTATATCTTACTTTGCCAGTTTTCTATGGCCTTCAGACCTTTATTGAAGGCTAATACCGACCGCTTCATGATCATTTATTTTAATTACTCAAGAGGAAGCAATCATTTTACATGTACTGATCAATCACACACATCTTTTAAATTATACATATTATGCGGCTGTAACTTTTGCACACACCTATTCACGTCGCGTTCCCCGTGATATCTCTATTCAGTTAATATAACAATATGAACTGATCTCCGGTGTTACCAGACGAAAAACGTCTTGTTTGTTCAAAGAAAATTCAAGCCGACATCCACCACCTGACAATCGTATTTTAACTCTCTACGAATTAATGGCAGATTAGATTGGTAACTTAAACCATATCACCTGGTAAACGTACCACAAAACCACCATCTGGTTACAGAAGCCTAACTCACCCTTGATGGGTACATTGCATCATGAGAGTTTTCCTTTGGCCAGTCTCCCACGGACGACTTCGTATATGCTGAAGTTTTGAGAGGCATTTTATTGAAACAACAACCATGTAACACACAATCGAAATACCTTCGCCAAACAGCAGATTCCATTGTTAAGTTGGATGGTTGTTGAGAATTGGTTAGATCGCTATCGACTACTAGGCTTCGTGTGTAGTAAGCATCAGATAATTAGACCACAACAGTAAAAGCTAGCGTGTCAAAATACGTACACCACATCCCAGCGAAACAGGAATTCTTTGTCGTATTTGCCTGCATGAAAATCAGACACTGACAAGGTATTTTCAATGTATAACATTAATCCTTTAATAGCCTGAAGAACTAATAATTTATCATGCAATTAAATTGAACAACCTAACGAAACTTGTTAGTTTCACTCCTGATAATACGGATCTTTAGCGAGCTCCGAAGGATTCCCGGTCAATTTGTTAATTCAAAATCACATTCCACCGCGACTGACAAATTTGAAACGGCTTCTATTCTTCAACAGTGTGCGATTCAAAGCGCTCAATCATCGGCCAGAAAGCCAAACTGACAAAAAAATAACAAAGTATTGGGAGGTTTTGCTTCTTTAATCTCAGCAGAAGAATTCATGCTGATACAATCACATGAAATGACACCCACTGCAGTTCAGCATCTGTCGTTATGTTTCGTCACTTCACAACTCAGTAACCTTCTCTCTAAGGCAAAGCCATTGTTCATTTAAACTGCAAACAAATGGGTTCATTTCCCAAAGAGACAGGTGTAGAAAAACCTAATCTCACTTTAGAGCAAATCACAAAAGCCCACGTCGGGGTTTACCGAAACAATTAATATCGAGTTGCAAAATGTTTACCACACCTTGGATTGCCGAGTTGCACAGACGATGGATGTGAGGGCTCGAAATGTTGTTCATGAGGTTTCATCGTTCGCACCTATAAACGGACTGTGATATGTAACTGACAACATGTTGCATTACGAGCCGAAAGTCTTATCGCTCACTTAACAGTTATGACGATGTTTTTATTGCTACCTTGATGTAGTGATTAGACTTGTGATCTGTTTTGACCCGAAGGGCTATGCTGACTAGGACTCCGGTCCTTCCAGGTTCAACCTTGTCAGACAGACCAAAGGGGAGCAGTCAGACGAAAAGCAGTTACACTCATAGGATTGTATGTCGCACTACTGACCGCGTAGGAGTGCTTAGGTAGTGAGGCACGATCCTATGGGCATACAGCAGAACTATTTTTATAGTTGCGGCACTGCTGTCTTCCGTATCAGGAAGAAGGGGGTTAGAAAAGGTACCCTCAAACAAAGAGCACTCCGATCGCCCAACGGTTGACCGTGACCGCCGGCGTATTATCCAATACGGTCGAAAAACATCTGATATCACTCAAAAGCCCGATGTAGCTTCGAATACATCCACTGTACGCAGCAGTGTTCAGAATCAAACTTTGGTGTCATTCACTGTGCCCGTTCTAGGCAAGACCTCACTGCCAAGTGAGTCAGACTCTTTGAGTCATTGGCTCCGGGTTAGGGTGGCCCCAAAAACCTGTATCCTGTTATCTCGCAGGTCAGACTTTTGAATCAGAGACTCGGGATGGGTAAACATTGGCACCTTCAATGTCCGCACTCTCCGACAAGTCGGTCAGCAAGCTGCTCTGGCTAGTACTCTCTCAAGTCTGGAGCTTGATGTGTGCTGCGTGTCGGAGACGCGAGTCTACGATTCTAGCACCGTTATTCCATTGAGCTCACCTCTAGATAACTGTCGATTCAAGCGCTTCTCTCTCAGGATTTTCTGGAGACGTTAGACTTAATCAGTTTTCCGAAAAACGCTTGATATAGTTTTTAGGCTAATCGACTTACTCTTCCGTTCAGATTGTAACAACAGACCTGTTACCAGTATGAACACAGATTCTCTGTTCGCAAATGTTTTTTTTGATGCAGGCGGTTGATGCAAACCGTCAGTATATTCACTCACGTCGATTGTACGCAGGATTACCTACGTCTGAATTAGAATGCTTCCTGTAACTACATACAACGAATGTAAAACTCTACTCCTAAAGAATTAACTGTACATAAACTTGTGGTTTTGTCATGGATAGTCCACTCGGCCCTCTGCAAGACGGTACTTCCGTCGATGACTTGGAGAACACCACAGAAGCCTCATCAATCAAGCCCACTCCTACTAGCAGTGCCTGAACTTTCACTGTTCTGTTCTGATGCGGTACAAGCGTGGTCTAGTGGGAACGTTGTTTCGTCGTGTAAGACAAATCTGTTCGAAAGAAGCTGTGACCAAAGATGTAACAGTTGAAAATCACGCTCAAAGAGAATGACTATCCATCTGCATTCGTGTGGAATGTCAGCAAAAGCTTGGCTAAAGCGGTAACTTCAATAGCTCTCAAAGTGGATGTCTATTTCCGTTTGCCTTACAAAGGTGATGGCATTACTACTCCGTTCAAAACACGTCTCACGGCAACAATGGGGCACACACTATATGCATCTTAGGCTGGTCGTGCTCTTTACCGCTACTGAAAACACCGCAATCGCTCAGTGCAAAATTTTACAACTCATTTTTTCTTGTGTGTGTTGGACCAAATACTTAGACAGAACAGAGCGCCACTTACGCATTCTTGTTATATAACACATTCCAGTTTGGGTCCGCAAAATGCTCATGGATGCTACTACGCCGGATTCAAGTCAGGATGTGATAATTCACAGGAGACCGTCGTCACCGATCACTCCACACTTATTGCCACATCGACTTTGGCTGAAACTGCGGAAAACTTCTCAGATACGTAACACAACGTAAATCGAAGGCTTCTCTGGTTCGCAGAGGCAATAGCTATTAACAAATTGCTACGGATGCAAAGAGACATGTTCATTACTGTCAGACTGCTCTGATAACTGATGCGCATTAATATGTGTGTATTTATCGTTTGGCTTCACAGTGGCCACTGAGCTAAGGTATATTCATCCGCAGACTGTAGTATGTACCTGGAGTGATACAAAGAAGAAGGCCAGAAAGAACACTGTGCAAAAAATGCTTCTGACGCATGTTCAAATTTACTACGGTAGCAAGTTTTTCTCCACAATGCGACGTAAATGCAGTTCATCGTACTGAGCGTCATGAGTAAACCTTGTACATAATCCATTCAACACAATAATATTTTCCCACTACCGACCGTGATTTAATGTTTAGATATGTTGCAGTATAATATATTTGCGTCGAAAAAATCCCCATGCTATCCGTGTTAACTGTGCTGACCCGGTCAACGGTTCGTTAACAAATGATTATGAACATTTTATTAGTTCACGAAATTCGCAGTACATACCAACGACTGTGATGCATCAAAAGATCATGACATACTAACCCCTAACTAAAGGATTGTGTTTATCCGGTTTAACAGTAGCATTGGCAAAAGCTTTCTGCGAAAGGTAGTTGCAAACACAAGGACTTTAAGCCCCAAAAAGGTAGGCAATCCTGAGACAACCGTTCAGAAAGCTAGAAACACAATACATCTATTAACAATCTCAAAAACTGCCACTCAACAGACATTTTATGGTCCAACTGGGGACGTCATCTCAATGGACTTAACTTTAACCCCATCGGACAGAAGCTGCACGCTATAAGACAATTTGATCAACCGTTGACTTTAGGAATTGATATTCTACCGGCTTTTTTAATCCTTCTCAACTCGCACTTGCGAACAAGAAATACTTCAAAACATAATTTGATTGACATGAAAGCCAAATTAATTTATCTGTCTGAGTTTAGTTTTCAAACCAAATTTGTCGAAATGCTGACCATTTAGGTGGACTTTTGAAAAATTTTCATTTATCATTTCGAATCAGTTCCAGGCAACATTTTCACAAGTGTGATAGAGAATTATTAAACTTGAAAAGCTAAGCCTTTAAATTACTCCAGCATATTAATCAAAATTAAAGAATTTATACTTGCGTTTTTTTATTCAAACTTCTTTTTCATATTGTAGATGTGAAACACTTGTTTTTGAATTAATTCACCACAGTGCATTCCGCTGATATTATTACATTAACTATATCACCCGGAAAAGTTTAAATGGTCCAGAAGTGTTCAGCGAGATCACTGTATGCAATAAAGCGTTAGATGCAGTTTGAAGACAGCACTCAACAATCAGTAGGATAATCGGCCAGCTTAAACGACACAGTCGGGTTATGCTTGGTGAATCCGTCATTTCTAACGCAAGTTCAATGAAGTATTGACTAACAAGTCTGGTTCACAGCTGCTCACAAAACAGTTTCGCATCCTCTGAGGATAAAAGTTATGCATAACGAATCTGAAATTAAACAGATCTATCTACATAAACCTGAGTCGATGGCAACGTCCATTTATACAGAACACTACAGAACCCAAAACTTTAAGACTGACGGTCTGAGTGTGAAATGCGGTATTCTTTAACGAACCCGCTACATACTGTAGACAATTATGCTGGCTGTAGGATTAGGCGAACGACACGTAAACGGATATTGAATGTGCAAAACCAACCAAATCTACTTAACAATGAGAATAAACTATGCCGATATAAGACATTGGAGGCGACCAAAGACCTTAAAATATCTCTGCAAGGTAGTCCCAACTGTCGGTATAACAGGAAGTCAGCCAGGTATGACTTTACTGTTTCACAAGCCTCTGAAGTGAATTTGGTGCGGCAGAACAGGCACATCCCAACAGCGTACGGCACTGCGGTGAACCGGTGTAACCGGTCCACCACAGTGAGTACGAGAATGATTTATCGGCACTTTGGATTCATGTTCCTAGTGCGACAGTTAGGGCTGCATATCTTGAAGCCGAATTCTAAGACGACTGTGGGAGCAATACCCAGACGAAAAATATATAAACTGGCCTTTGACTAAAATGTGTTACGCAACAAAAAGTCGAAGGCTTCTCTGGTTCGCGGAGGCGGTAGCAATTAGCAAATGGAAGCCACCCCTCTGCGTACAGAAAGACTTGTTCGTCAGTACCAGATTGCCCTGGTAATTGATGTGCATGGATGTGTGTAAGTGTGCGTGTTTGTGTGGTTGTTGATTTTGTTGTTTAGCTTCACAATGTCCATTGAACTTTGTTATATAAACCCACAGGCTGCAGTATGTACCTGATGAGATGCAGCGAAATGTGCTCGAGAAATACGCTGTGCAGAAACTGTTTCTGATTTCCGTATTTAAGATACACTTATCAGCTTCCCATTCATCGACAATGCACAGAAACACGAAAAGAGTGTTGGATGGAAATTCTTATGATCTCTGCAAATCATTCCAGTATAAACAACGAATTGAACACGTTCGAATTATCGTTGATTACGAAATAACTGGCGTCGCCGAATTTTAACTGAGACAAGATATAGCTATCGGAAGCTTTTGCCCACTGAGATACGCGGTCTACAGAACGAAAGAGCCTTTGTGGAGACTCCGCCGATGATGGTTTGATAATCTAAAAAATGGAACACGGGACATAATTATGACGAAAAACATACGGGCGGTAACTTTCTATATCCCGATATTACACACCAGTCCTGTGATGTGTGCTTACACATACCCCGTCGATAGTAGGACACAAGAAGAACCGTCTCATTTAAGAATGTAACTCAATCCGGATACAGAAATTCATATTCGCAAAAACTTTCCATTTGCCTGATGTCACCTAAGCAGAAAAGCAAGCCTCGAGAGAAATGTTCTTGGAGTACAACATACTAGTTCTCTTGCGCAAATTGTTGACGAATTATTTGGTTACGAACGGAATATTCTTCATCCATGGTGGATCCCTAATTCAATGCCATACAAAATGACGTCAGAAACTGTGTTCTAACCTCCATCAGGTTAGAGATACCACGAAATCTTAATGTTATATTCGGAGAAAATGGTGCATGGGTGTTTAATAGGCTGTGCCGGACATGTATAAGAATGGATATTACATAACTGAATTGGGATGGTTAAAGTGTCATGCGAGAGCCATGTAATCGAAAGTACACGGAGTAAAATTACAAATAAGTGACGTTAAACCCTATGAGTTATCTTATGCATTTTTCCGCTCAGGAGTAAACGGCGCAATATCCTACCCATCGGTGCGGTAACGCAGTGAAGAAGTAGACAACCGGACCCAAAGCCTAACAGAGATATAAGCTCTGGTGGGAATATCGACGACTTATCGAGTCCGAACGAGCTTATGGTCAAAAAGGGTAACCTTTTCGCTCCGCATCTGAGACGGGCTTCATAAGAGAACCAAATGTTATAAACCGCCTGCAAAGTAAACGTCTACAAGAAAAAATCCGCAAGCTTAACTGCTGGCCGTGCTAGAAATGAATTATTGTATGTTGCAAAAATAATGCCAGGAAAGACGAAGATGTTACTCCAGTCCTTTGGAAGAGTAAACATTTGAGATACTTGGAAATCAACAAGTCCCAACATCTTTTAGGGTTTATTCAAGATGGATGAGGTCTTCAGAACAGAAGGCAAAGTACAGGCGAACCCGATAGAACTGGCCGTCGTTATTGTACCATACCAATAGTGCATGTATATCCTAGCACCATAGAGCCTCAGGGTAATGTAATTTCTGAGTCATTATTTTAGTTGTTTGCTCCTTCGCTAGATACCGTAAAGAGCATGTAGCACTGGAAACGACGGTAAAATCTACATGCAAAATGTTGGTAAAAAATAAGTCGTCCTCCAAGTTTAGGCCAATCAGCCATAATCCCTATATAAATAACTCGCTTTTTGACATTAAACCGCATCATGACCGAACAGTGAGATTTCGGTAAAGCTTTTGATTCTTCTCAAACTGACAGTTTTTAGTGTACAGTTGGTGGATGCTAGTATGTGCCGCAACATTTTTGGCAAGACCAGATGATTTATATGCAGGTGTAAAAGCACTAGCCAGATATTGTACAAATTACTAATTAGGTACAACATCGGTCAGCCATTAATGTACGAAGGGCTGAATCGGGAAGGATGGCGGCAACCATGGATTCTTCGCTTTTTGTGCCCTTAAAAATAGTGTACATGTAGGCCCATAACTCTCTTTTGAATGGATGATAGGACGTTTGAACATAAGCCGTTTGATGAAAGCTCTGTGGAGAGCAGGATAGTGGACTAACATTGTAAACTAATGCCATAGAGTTAATTCCTCCTAAAAATGAAATGTATCGAATGGTAAAGGCGTTAACTGGGATTTCGTGGGTTGAAAGGCAGTTGTCTAATCAGGACAAAAAGACCAGATCAAACATTTGGGTTAAGTGCTTTTTGCGTAAATTGTTAAATACCTCAAACTGAATGTCCCCGAAAATGGTAGCTTTCACAGGATTTATAGTTTTGCTGCGTAATTGTAACCGTTAAACATCTGCAATGTCTGACAGCAATTACTTATAGGGACCTCGTAGACGAATTCTTTGACTTGCTATCTCATTTCCTTTTTTTACATCAAAGTGAAATTTTGATCGTCAGCTTTGAGGTTGATCTTCCCCCCTTCAATCTATCGTCTGTTTTGGAGACATTATAGTCCCTTTTTAACCTCTACAACTAGGGTCGACAGCCCGAAACGTACATTATTTGCATCGGATGTGGTAACCTGCGGACGACCTGACATTTCGCAATTAAGGGATATTCACAATGGATCGTCAAGCAGTACTAAAATGAATTATAATTGAGTCAGCATGCATACGCCGTCGTTACTTGGAGTTAAGTTTTTGTGCTGTCACAACCGCAGCGCAGTCTGTCTTTATACAACGCAGCGAAATCTGTGGAACCCAGAGGTCAAATGGGTCGAGCATGATTGGCCGATGAGCCAATCACTACTTGTTCGAATCCAACCGAATTTCTGATTTTTCGTAAGAAGGTGTCTTCCGAATTATCAGGTCTCTCAAACTACTCATCGATTACAGAAGAGTTGAATAAGTAGTGCATGATAATATTTGTGATAAACTGACGATAAACAAAGGTAAAAGTGAGATTCAGTGGTAAAAAGCGCATAACGGGCTACCTCCAACATCAAACCAAACCTACTTAAGGGGTGGCAAACTGTACCAGGCCATGTGGACAAAGAGTTACCTACCTAATTTTTGGTGCTAAACTGCTCGCAAAAGAAATTTTATATGTTAATCATGTTAATTGGATGCTCTACAGTTCACAAACAGCAGTTGAAATCCTGAAGGTGACTTTTGTGTGTTAGTAATGACAAACGTATTGTTTTATCCGGCGATAATTTTAGGTTGTGCATAACCAGAGTTTCATTTTTGTTCACTTCGGCCTAATCCCGTTTAACTGCCCAGGTACGACTAATTCCTTTGTGTTTTACACCTCAATTCTGAGCGTGCACCCTAACACGCAATCTTTTATCAACCGACTAAATAGTTTTGAAATGAATTACTTGGAAGATTTAAGTACATATAGCATAACGGGGAATTGGAATCATCTATGTCACTATCCATTATAATATGCTACCTCCTGTTGAACCGATGAAAGTGAGGCAGTAAAACTGTGATTCACACTAGTCGTACAAAAATAATTAGTGATATGGTGACGTCACGACTTCAATAAAGTTCAAATGAAGGCCGTTATCACATAGCTTACGTGCATAACAATTTTGTACCTCATTAAACAAAATTTTATCAAACCGGTAACGGTTTATGAGGAGAATTTATTCACACTGACCAGAAGCCAGTATGTAATTTGGAAACAGACAGTATTTATCACCCTGTGGGATTTTCGAACGCTTTCATATGATAAGTTGTCTTCCTGCGGGATTGTTTCGCATCGAGTTTTCCACACCATATACTGTTTTGAGGAAATTACTCATTCAATCAAGCGTATTTACTAATCGATGGTAAAAGCTAGGAAATCTTTACCAATCGCTGCGGTAGTTCAGATTCTTTTTTTACTGCGAACGATATTTGGGAATAAAAGATTTCTTTACATTATGACAAAGTTTGTTCGCATGACCATGTCAGCCACTCATTCTTATTCTTGTTCTGGAAGGAAAATCTTTCACATTTGATCGCAACTTTGTATTCGAATAATACTCCTCGCTGGTTCAATTCTAAAAAAAACTCCACACTCAATCTGTCACCTTTTTAAAGCCCCTCAATAGTGTATATCCTTGTCAGGACTGGAATTTATATTCCGAGTGTGCTTCAGAAGCAACCTCGTTGATTATCGCGCGCGTGTTGACATCAGTGTAACAAGGACCAAATATCCTTTCTCTTTTTGAGCAATGATCTACTGCAAACATATACGTCGTTTAAATAAACTGGTCTCCAAACGGCACACACTATCCAATGGGCAACTCGTGCGTTCTCACTGAAGCATTTAACTTCAAAGCCCACTTTACTGATCCCATCAAAGCAAGAAATGGGTTTAGTTTGTTTCGTGGGAAGTTGGATTTTTCCCAAAGGTTTTCGTTCGTCCGCATTGCTATACGGATAATTGAAGTAAACTTTCGATTACAGTTCGTTTGAAAAGTTGATTAGTTTAACTTTCCGGATGGTAACAGAGTTTCTACGGTAATATCGAAATGACCCAGCAGCGTGGAAGAACTGTTATGGAAACGCAGATCACAGTATACAGATCTATTTTCAATTAAGAAAATGTATAGACCGGTATTCAATGCTGTGCGGAATGGAGACACAGATGGTAGCTTGTATTCATTTCCTTTAGAACATACATGTTTTACATAAGAAGTTATCCACATTGTACGACGTACATTATTGCATGTTAATTAGCACGGACTCTCGAAGCTTTTCAAGCCTAACTGATGTGGTTGCCACCAAGGTGCAAAGTAGAGTATAGAGGCAAACCAGCGAGTAGCCTCTGTTCGCGTTTTTCAACAACATACAATACTTCGTTTCACTCTCTCGGAAGTATCCAGTGAAGTCATCTGAGTAAAAAGTCGCAAACAAGAATCGCTTCCGTTGCCCGATCATCGGATTTATTATAACGTAATAAATATCAAAACGGCAGCTAGTTTAGAAGGAACCGGTAAGCAGAGATTGTGGGCTGCTTGTATGCTAAAAGTCAGGCAATCAGTGCTCCAGATTGTGGACCGAAAAAGTAGTAGACAAGGAAACTTTAAGTACGTGCACAAAAGTTCTCTCAGCGCAGAGGTCAGGATCATGGAACCGGATAGTGATAACCTCGACAACTGTCAGCGAGCGGTAGTTTACTATCTTAGACTGTTTATTTAAAGAAAATGTTCCAAAATTCTATTTAAACTACTTACTTCCTGATTCAATCGTACGGTGTCTAATTTTGAACACCAACCTGCATGTCCATATACGTGTCTGTTTATCTGCTCGTCCCTATCAAGCATCCTAGCCCAGCCACATTATAACTCGACCGTCTAATG
>LOND01006061.1:24457-35516 GCA_014220965.1 Paragonimus kellicotti
CAGGTTACAGTGACGCTCTCTCGGCAAGTCCCATCTCTTCCCACTCAACCTCTGGTTCTCGCCGTCCATTGTTCAAGCCCGGAATGCGAGTTAATACGGATGATTGCAACATTCGTACTATGAGATAGCCAGGTCAGCACATTTCTCTTGTTTGGACATCAGACTCACTGAAAGTTGACGGAATTCAGGACAGTGGGCAGCGTACCAAACTGATGGCAGCGTGCGGTTGTACACTCCAAGTAACTCTACCGACACCGTTGTTGATCAGGCTGCAGCAGACAGTCCGCAGCAAATTGGCTGTAGCAGCAATGGGGAATAGGAGTCCTGGCAAAATAATCAGACTCAGACTCAGTTAGATCACATACCTGCCAGTTATAGGTGGCGTGGCTCCATCCGAAGCAGCCATTCCCACCTGAACATATACTTAGAGTTATACAATGTTATCGCTGAGCTCAGCTTCATTAAGCAATGACCGCCGACTGCAATGACTGGCTGCCCAGAAACTAGGAAGGCCGACGGTGAAGCATGTGTATAGAACTGGTCTAGAACGGAAGATCAGCAGTTTTAACGCAGAAGATTCCAACAGCCACCCCGGCCTCAATCTCAGGGGCTATCCAGACAGATGCTACAGCACGTAACACAATGGTTTGCAAGCTTGGCAAACACTGGATCTCGAGGGTCCCTGGAACAATTAGGTGGAACATGGAATGTTCTCCATGGCAGATATCTGTAAGACACTCAGACGTAATGTGATTGTGAAGCATGGTTAACTGATAAAACTAATGACATTGAAAACAGTTTTCGTTTTAGGAAAACATCGGACTATTAATAATAGGCCCAGAAGATTAGACCGATGGGCAAAACACATCAAAGGTCTAATTAACTGACCTTTTGCACATACCATGCTATTACCAACAACCTGAAATGTAATGCCGTGGTCGGTAGATTTAGGCACCCACCAAACCTGAAGTCTTAAAAGCAATAGAACTGCCGGTCTAGATGAGCTCGTGCCGGAACTTTTTAGGGTAGTGAGACGTCAGTGGGAGTCTTGTCTCAGTTGTTTTCACTGGTGTGGACGACAGAGAACATCCCGTTCAAGTAAGATAACCCCATAATAGTTCCCATGTTCACGAAATAAGCCAGGGACACTTGCAGAAACCATAAAGGGATCAGACTAATTCCAATCATAATTAGGGTTCGAGATCCATTATACTTCGTCGATTCACCACAGCTCGGGATGTGAGAGATAGAAAAGAACAAGCAGAATCTATTCCTGGACGGGCATGCATTGGTCAAGTATTAACTCGCCAAACTCTATAGAGACGTCACAGGTATTGCCGGCCAATAATTGTCACTTTTCTCGGCCGTAAAAGTACGTCTGACTCACATGATTAAGTTACAGTTTTAGTCAGGAATGTGCCAAGCAAGTATGTGAACAAACTGTCGCTGCCCCACTCGCACTCTTTAGCCCACGTTAGAATCTATTTTGAAATGTCGAACAATTTCAGCACCAAGAGTGGCGCACGCCAAGGTTACTGGTTTTCGTAATCTATGTCCAATAACATCAAAGATGAACTAATGAAAGGCTATCTACGACACTCACAAAATGCCAGCGTATACCTAAACCCTGGTAGAAGACTGACTGCTTTTCAGAATGCTAACGACAAGGCTTGACAATATTTGAGCAGCACAGACAACATCAGGCACTATCTCGCGCTGTCAAATACTTCGGAATGTGCTGCGTCATTACCATGGTCTCAAAGCATAAAGTACTTCTGCAAGACTGCTGCAATTAGGCCAATTTCAGGTTGGATAACGAAGACATAGAAGTTGTCGACCGGCCTTTGTACCAGCGAAGCCGCGCCGACAGTAACCGGGGTAAAGGCAATGAAACAGAAGCTCGCATCTCGAAAGCCAAGGCGGTAGTCACCAATCCGAAACATCTTTGGCGAAAACGAGATGACGTTTTTAACTTAGCGTTTTATAACTGACGGTATGATGAGATTATCAAAAGCATATGACTACTACACTTTGTATTCTATGTACAGAATAGGTTATAGGCTGTCTGTACGAAAGAACAGAGCGAGATTGTGAAAAAGTGGACCTTATTTACATCTGACTATCTGAAGCGAGGATTCAAAGCTAATTTGTTCTACCAGTGTGCTAAAAATGGTCACAGTCATCACACAGTGCGCTAATTTTCAAGATGGTTCGTCACAAGTGTAGAACCTCATTTTATTCTAAGGTTTGTGCAATCCATATCACGACATAATGATACCAACCAGTTTACGAAAACATCACCTAAGCATCATGCAGTCAGTCATTGCACGCCGAATAGTGATGGGCAAGCTGTCATTTTGCGCGATAGGTTGATGATCTATTCCATGTCTAACTGTTATACTGACAGACAACCAAGAAGGTGCGATGAACGCAGGAATAATGAACATACCAAGACGAAAATGGTTGTCCGCGAAGTAGAAGATGAACAACGCCAGTGACGGCGATCTATGAAGAAAACATTTACTTAACAGATAGTATCATGTCGGGACACTGTAAAAGCAATAGCCCAAACAACGTTAGAATGAGTTCGGTTGAAAAACGTAAACAAATAAATAAGAGATACTCAACCGTTTCCACTAACAAGACACGTAGAAATCGAGAACAAGGAGCAAAAGCGTGACTACAGCGACATGACGTATATATCTAAACAGAAACGACATACCCCTGAGCCAGCACAACACATCGTTTACCCTGTCGCATAGCACTCCCGTAGCTGGGTTTGACCAACAGCGATTCGATCCGCGCGTTTGATGTGGCAAAATCGGCAGCTGAATCGTCACGTACAAATGACGGTACCAAACCCCATCGCATTGGCTGAATCACCGCTTTGAACGAGGGGCAACGGACTGTCGTACCGAGAGTCAGTATGGGGCTGGACGAGAAGAGCAAACAAAGCAAACGAATCACCAAATTCAGAAAGGGATACAAATTTCACGCAGAACAAACATCAATGAATAGAGAGGGGACGGTTCTATTTGATTACTAATTGTCACTAGTTGTGAGTTCAGTTCAAATGGAACGGATTAGTAAGGGTTGGAAAAAAGGGAAAATACTAGGTAAGATACGTGGAAACAACTAAGTGGAAGTAAATGGTTACAACTATGATCTATGATAGTAAACGTTTCTTAAGAATGTACGATACGGTAACCCAAGAATATTTAGATGACTAATTATGTTTTCAGCTTTGACATTAAAGGGTATTATTGCTACGAGACAAATTACGTTACTGTGGACGGAACGGTGTCGAGCTTTCCATAACTTCGGGAACAGTGAATAACCTCGATTACATGCGTAGTTGCGCAGGTGCTGATGAAGGTAAACGTGAAGTCAACACCAGTAGAACCTCAAAGGTCAAATTTACGTTTGTCGACGTGAACCACTCGCGACAACGGAAAAAGTAACTCTGGTGACAAATGGTGGATGTCCTCCAAGTGGGCAGACGACCGCCGGTTATTCGTTTTTAAATTCGCTGCTTGTCTTCTCACGAATTCACCATATCACATATTTGACAGTACGTCTTCCGGGATATCACTGCGACTTTGTCATCTACTTCACCCACTCAGGCATATTCTTCATTAAGCTTTAGTTTCAAAATCCGGAGTCAGCTAGGAAAGACAGCGCGACTTGGCACTGAAGTGTAAAGCAACTGACGTTGAAGTTTACTTTCACCAACGCAACGCGTCCCTATACATATATATTCACGTACGTTATCGCCACTAAGATATTTGAAGCTTTTAATCTTCCCTCAAATTGTACTATTCACTTGTTTAGGATACATATCTACCGAAGGTGAAGGCAACAAACTGTCGTGCAGACGCCGCCTGACCGTTTGTTTGTCAAATACAGACAAACCTTTTATTCATATAAATTAAACATCAGTCACAATTGTTCGCGGCCGCCGCAGTTCCACGCAGTTTACAATCATCCCCTTTTGACAAATAGTAGACTCGAGTGTCACTCTTGTTAAAGCGTGCAAGTGGCGCACATCCTTGTAACAGCCAGGAACAGAACTCCGGCCACGATTTCATAATGCAATCATGATGACCGTTGCGCCAATGATCTCATATCAGTAAGCAAAATTTCGCCTAACAAGTTAATGATTTCTGTGATTTCAACTTGCAGAGAAGTCCTAGTCGAGGGTCATCGATTGGAGTTAACAGACAGTAACTGTCTCCTCTCGAGGCGATCGGGCAATCCTGATCATTACTCATAAACGAGTGCGGCTGAGGGCTTATAATAATTCAGTCGGGCCTAATATGAGACCACTGACGCAGTGGCCCACAAGGTGACCTAGTGAAATCGAGATTGCAGCTTTAGTTTCGGCTGTGATAAGAATGTGCACTGCTGACGAGCTCCAGCAAGAGCGAAACCCGATTCCAATACCTCCTTTCGAAGGGAGCTGGCTGAAAATTCTATGGGAATGCGACAGGTACAATCAGTTGTGCGTTATGTTTACGTTAGATAGATTAAACTTTTCAAACAATCCCCAGTAATCAACCAGTTTTCCAGTTTTACTCACCTCGCGATTGCGTGACAGTTAGTCAACAGCACTGATCTACTGACATACTACTGTTGACGAGCACGAACGTTGAGTCGTACTTCTATTCTCAGCAAGGAATTGTAGCAGCTGTGAGAACTAGAGGTAACCTATCTCTTTGGCTGTATGTGGAAACTGAAGGAAAACAAGAGGGCAAACAAGTTCGCAGATAAAAGTTAAACTAAGATTCATAGTAATTGGGGAACAGCTGACAGTATTATACACGCATCCTAGAACTTACGTGAAAGATCCAGGAGCAATGTTGTAAGATGGGACATATTGATGTTTGGTATTAAAACTGGTCCATTTGGGTATAACGGGGCCAACTGAAGAAGTAGGGTTTAAACAGCATCTTTTACATATGGTATCTTTGTCCAGGACGCTGTAATAAACTTGTGATTATCAAGAGTTTACCCACCAAGCCGTACGGCCACACATTGCAAGAGAACACGGGCCGTTCAAATATTCACAAAGATTAATCCAGCTAGAGGGAGAGAGGGTAATCAAGTAAACATTTAAAACTCGGCCAACTACAAGTAACTGACATCCATACCACAACGAATAGAAATGACATGAAGAACGATTAAAGAGGAATGCAAAAAAGAGTTAACGAAAGACGTTTAGCTGAGAGGACATGAGAACTCAATATGAACAACATATATGACGGCATTCCCAACCAAAAGCTCAGTCACTTGGATTAGAGGGAGGAAACTTTGAAAGTCCTATCAAAATAAGCATTGCAATGAAAGCATTCACGTTCCAGAAAACACCTACGTACTGGCCACCAAAACTTATGATCTCACAAAACACGAATAAGGCAGAGCGAGGTAAGCGATTAGCAGATATATTGACACAATAATTCACCATGGCAGTTTAGCCGATCGGCTGTACCCACTAGCTGGTGTGTGACCATGCGCCTGCTACCCGCGCGACCAGATACAAACAGAAATGAGGCAAGATCTCCTGGTATAACTTGCTTAGATTCGATGCGAAACAAAATGTGCCTGTTGAAATCCACGCTGATACACTAGAAATAGTAGAATAGTCTTCCTGTTGCCATGCACATAGCCTTTAACGACTAAGCAACCACTTCGGAAAATTATAGGGGTCCGAAAACATAGGGAGAAAAGTCGAATTCCACTATATAAACAACGGATAAAGTAGTCAAGTGAGACGGACTCTTGTGCTCAACAGAAGTGACCGTCCATAGGATCGATAGTGTCTAAGGAAAGGGACGTGATGCTAACTAAAGGTACTCTGCAAATGCCCTCTGTATTATATAGGCTGCATTTTAAAAAAACATTCATTAAAGGTGTGACCACATGTACGTCAGTNGGTGGAAAGTGGTATGGGACGAAAATTGAGGGGATTAGATATCGCTGTAAGTCCACTTTATCGTTCATCTCGGATCACAGAATGGTAATTACTGAATGAGCCAGCTAAGCATTCTGGGAATGATTGTGCAAGCGTGGAAAGTGTTTGACGTCCACATCACAGAATCACCGGGAATTTGTAAACTGTCCGACAACCAACAACGGAAACTTCCCCTTGGTTATATCTCAACACAATATAAACATCAGTCCCTCTTAAAAGACTTTCGACCCCAACGTTTTGCGCGGTTCGTTGCCAATGGTTTCTTCGCAAGCTATGATAATATAATGAGGTTTCACCAACGGTCGTTGTAATCCAGCAAGAGATTGGGCAAGTTAAGCATACTACTGTCGACCACTTCTGGCGGAATATACCTCATTTTATTACACGTCTGAAGGGAATCAATACGCATGGTCAAGCTCACGTTATACAGATTTAACTCGCAGAGAGCCGTCCAAGAACTAAGCCACACTTTATATGCTCTAAAAACTTATGAGTTAAGAATGTTGATGAGGTTCATCGCATTTCACAAACACTCCTAACAAGTAGTTTAATGTTTTCCACTCACTAACACAGATCACTAAAAAACAGATTCATTGACCTCGTTGAATAGTTGTTCCACTCGTAAGTGGCACCTACTTCGAGAGGATCCACTTTCAACGTATTCCATTATGGCAGCCCTGGTTGATATGACATTGAGGACCATTTTTCGGGATATGTCCACAGAGTTGGCTGCCGAAATTTGCGTAGCATGTGGTTCTGACAGTTTTTCAAAATCCTTAACTTCTCTTACCTCGAGGTTTTCTGCTCAGTGACCAACACATCAAAGTGCAAGTGAGCCTGAACGAATCACGAATAACCCCGACGCTCCAAGTCTTGATATTGCCTTGTCGTGATGGCCTAGGAGTTGGGCTGTATAACTCCAACATCGAATAGGTCTCAGTGCTGTATGCATTCACCTAACACTCGAAACAAAGCCACAACAAATAACAGTCAATGAGCGAACGCCTACAAAATTTACCGACCAATCTGAGCCGATACAGTGTCGCACCAATATCTGAGCCGCAAACTAAGTGCTACAGTGTAAAGTCGCGCGTACGGAACGTGTGGGAGGCATTACGAGTGAGTGTGGAAATATTTTGGCATACGCTACCTTCCAGGGTTCTACATTTTAACATCAAGAAACCAAAGGAAATGTACAGAATGGGATCGAAAAATGGTGAAAGTGGATGCTTCCCAAAAAGTATCGCGTTAGGCAGACTTCAATGTATTTATTTTTCTTAGCCAAGTATCGGTGAAATAGGTGAGTGATTTACCCTCGTGACCGAAAATCTCGAAGCCAGTAATGTCATTTTGAAAAAGATGGTCAAAATCTGACCAGTCGATCCGATGGAAAAAATGAGTCAGGTTGAACTCGACAGGGGTCTCTTGAAGGACCATACAGGACACATTTGACGAAATCTCCACATCCCATCCTGAAGGTATATGGCTCTATCGGAGACCTCTATCACGAAGTAGTTCTTCTTTGTACGGAAGCCAATGCCCACTTCGCATGTGTTACCCAAGTTAGTTTCATCTTCATTGGTGGTACTGGAGGTCTCATTGACGACCAGGCTTTAAACAACTCTTTCAGCCAAATTTTTCATCAGACCAACAAGACCTCAAAATATAACAATATCATAGACCTGTCTGTCTGGTACTGGGGAAGAAATGAGTCAGCATCAAATGAAGCATACGTCTGCTAAATCTTAGCAAGCCAACGAAAGTCAAACGGGCACTTTTCTCGTATTTTCGAGTACGAGGAAAAGAGAATATGCTTTTAATCATTTCTACCAGTAAAAGAATGAAAATCGAATGAAGCAGTGGTGTTGTATCTGTTCCGACTTCACAAACCTATACAAAACTGAGAGACGATTCCCAGTTTTCATGAACGTTCCAATTTAATGAAGCCCACGGTTTATTATTTTCATACTTTCTTAAACTTCTCAAACCAGTATCAGCGCGAAGTTGACGGATAATCCACCACGTGGCACACACAGCGCCTCAAGATCAATCGCACGCATGACATGTTGGATGAGTCAACGTATCACAACGAAATAGTAAACACTCGATGTTTCTAAAACGTGAATCAATCAAGAAAGCTTTGAAGCATTCAGAAACAACAGCAAGACTGGATGCCGCGCCAACATGTTACAACAGATGTCAAATAGGAAAAAAGAAACGCACGGGAAACAAATGTCATTGAGAGAAGCGACTACCGTTGTGGTCAGTTAAACATCCCCTGACAGCGGTAAATGGCCATCTCATTTCTAGAAAGCTGAGAGCAACCGTTTTTTCGCAACAGAAGAACGACTGACATCACAAAACCGTAGGTTTCATTTGTTTATACTTTGCTTGTATATAAAATGAATTACACGCAAAAGTACGCAAAGTAACAACGATAAAATTATGTGGTCGCCAACAGTTGCTGTGGTATTTTCAGAAGTGGCGTACTGACCAAACCTGCTAGTCACGGATGAACGTCAGCTAGTCCATATTGTAGTTGCCGGGCTGCGTCCATTAGAGAGACTGGAACTTCACACGGTGTGACCGCTTCTTCAACTCGATGACCTTCTGGATTAAAGTGGATGGTACGATGATCAAATCGACGATCACTTATGCCACGCAGGTCAACAGGGAGAGGTCTGACGAACTGCGGTCTCGATTCACAAAGTGGAGGCTTGGAGGAGGGTTCCAACAGTTTTCACAGAGGGTGGTATCAGTTCTAGTCCACTGTCACCCATCCAATACTTTACAGTAGCTACTTTGGAGCCATTGAGAGTTCTAGTTGTTCTCCTGCCAAGGTATGGACATTTGGACAGTAAATCACCCAACATGCAACCAGCAATACATGCGATAATACTAGTTCTACTTCAAGCCGCCACTACTGACTTCCATCCCAATGTTTTACCCAATTTAACCCTTAGACCCTTCCCAGCCCACGTTTTCAGTAATTATTCCTAAGATCCCATGAAAGATAACAGGTTACAGTGACGCTCTCTCGGCAAGTCCCATCTCTTCCCATTCAACCTCTGATTCTCCCCGTTCATTGTTCAAGCCCGAAATGCGAGGTAATACGGATGATTGCAACGTTCGTACTATGAGATAGCTAGGTCAGCACATTTCTCTTGTTTGGACATCAGACACACTGAAAGTTGACGGAATTCAGGACAGTGGGCAGCGTACCAAACTGATGGCAGCGTGCGGTTGTACACTCCAAGTAACTCTACCGACACCGTTGTTGATCAGGCTGCAGCAGACAGTCCGCAGCAAATTGGCTGTAGCAGCAATGGGGAATAGGAGTCCTGGCAAAATAATCAGACTCAGACTCAGTTAGATCACATACCTGCCAGTTATAGGTGGCGTGGCTCCATCCGAAGCAGCCATTCCCACCTGAACATATACTTAGAGTTATACAATGTTATCGCTGAGCTCAGCTTCATTAAGCAATGACCGCCGACTGCAATGACTGGCTGCCCAGAAACTAGGAAGGCCGACGGTGAAGCATGTGTATAGAACTGGTCTAGAACGGAAGATCAGCAGTTTTAACGCAGAAGATTCCAACAGCCACCCCGGCCTCAATCTCAGGGGCTATCCAGACAGATGCTACAGCACGTAACACAATGGTTTGCAAGCTTGGCAAACACTGGATCTCGAGGGTCCCTGGAACAATTAGGTGGAACATGGAATGTTCTCCATGGCAGATATCTGTAAGACACTCAGACGTAATGTGATTGTGAAGCATGGTTAACTGATAAAACTAATGACATTGAAAACAGTTTTCGTTTTAGGAAAACATCGGACTATTAATAATAGGCCCAGAAGATTAGACCGATGGGCAAAACACATCAAAGGTCTAATTAACTGACCTTTTGCACATACCATGCTATTACCAACAACCTGAAATGTAATGCCGTGGTCGGTAGATTTAGGCACCCACCAAACCTGAAGTCTTAAAAGCAATAGAACTGCCGGTCTAGATGAGCTCGTGCCGGAACTTTTTAGGGTAGTGAGACGTCAGTGGGAGTCTTGTCTCAGTTGTTTTCACTGGTGTGGACGACAGAGAACATCCCGTTCAAGTAAGATAACCCCATAATAGTTCCCATGTTCACGAAATAAGCCAGGGACACTTGCAGAAACCATAAAGGGATCAGACTAATTCCAATCATAATTAGGGTTCGAGATCCATTATACTTCGTCGATTCACCACAGCTCGGGATGTGAGAGATAGAAAAGAACAAGCAGAATCTATTCCTGGACGGGCATGCATTGGTCAAGTATTAACTCGCCAAACTCTATAGAGACGTCACAGGTATTGCCGGCCAATAATTGTCACTTTTCTCGGCCGTAAAAGTACGTCTGACTCACATGATTAAGTTACAGTTTTAGTCAGGAATGTGCCAAGCAAGTATGTGAACAAACTGTCGCTGCCCCACTCGCACTCTTTAGCCCACGTTAGAATCTATTTTGAAATGTCGAACAATTTCAGCACCAAGAGTGGCGCACGCCAAGGTTACTGGTTTTCGTAATCTATGTCCAATAACATCAAAGATGAACTAATGAAAGGCTATCTACGACACTCACAAAATGCCAGCGTATACCTAAACCCTGGTAGAAGACTGACTGCTTTTCAGAATGCTAACGACAAGGCTTGACAATATTTGAGCAGCACAGACAACATCAGGCACTATCTCGCGCTGTCAAATACTTCGGAATGTGCTGCGTCATTACCATGGTCTCAAAGCATAAAGTACTTCTGCAAGACTGCTGCAATTAGGCCAATTTCAGGTTGGATAACGAAGACATAGAAGTTGTCGACCGGCCTTTGTACCAGCGAAGCCGCGCCGACAGTAACCGGGGTAAAGGCAATGAAACAGAAGCTCGCATCTCGAAAGCCAAGGCGGTAGTCACCAATCCGAAACATCTTTGGCGAAAACGAGATGACGTTTTTAACTTAGCGTTTTATAACTGACGGTATGATGAGATTATCAAAAGCATATGACTACTACACTTTGTATTCTATGTACAGAATAGGTTATAGGCTGTCTGTAC
>LOND01006062.1:17727-31423 GCA_014220965.1 Paragonimus kellicotti
GAAGCCACAACTGTACGGAGTATCAATCGACACCGAAACGTACGTTGTCTGTGTGACATGCTGCGGGATTTATACGACGTGTTTTAGGTTTTTCACTGACCATCTTGGAGAACGCTTATCTACCTTGTGCAGAACGAAAAGTCTGAAGCCGATGAGATTACAACATACCCCATTCTGACGAATTATTCGTTTAGTGATGGTAGTGCCGAGTAATATCACAGGATCACTGAGTCGCACCGTGGTTACCTTGACTGGTTTTAACACGGCTGTCTGCTGTTCATGTATCGTGTATTGTGCTACGCGACAGTCATCATCATCACAGACAGCAATACATCAGTGGTTCACACTGATGCTTAATTGCCACACAACCACGAAGAAAAAACATATAGGAAGAAAGAAGAAAAAGAGGAGGGAGGGAAGTGGAGACCTAACTACTAAAAAATAGCTACGTCTATATTCAAACATACAACATCAAGGCGCCTACACCTTGCAAACAAACAACCGAGCTGTAAGTGAAAGTAAGGCGTCATCAGCAGACAGCTTCCTTACGGCTTTCACTGCCCCGCATCATTAAGTGCACTCACTTCACAGACAACTCGGCAAACAACGACAACATTCACGCCACTCAGCTCGATTATCCGCCTTGTGTTGCCGATTCGGTATGCTTCATTCGTTGCGTTTCAGGAACGTAATTTAGCTTTCTTGTTTTTCGTAAAAAAATTTGAATGGTACTCGTTCGGGAACGTAACTATATTTGACGGTATCAAAAAGGCTTTGTATAGGGAGAAAAAAGTAGGTGTAAAGATGCTCGTTCTGAGGTATACATTAAATTACGAGAATATAACAAAACGTTTAATTTTGACATGAACGTTCTAGCGTGAAACAGGTGCAATCCGATATACAATAACTTATGGGCATTGGTATTAGAGGTTGTCCTTCATTTTAGTTTGTCCCAGATTGGTTGCGCTGCTTGGAGAGTCGGAATAGTATCACAAATATGTGCATCAAAATTTCGTCCAAATCATCTGCTACTAACGTAGTGACGACAAATTCAAACAAGGTGGTTCCCGATTAGATGTATACCCTAACTACCTTGAAAGCAGTTTAATATGTGTTTTAGCTGACTCGTCTAGTATTGTAGCTTCAGTAGATCACCACAGAGACCGTGAATCGGGCTAGGCGCAACAATGTGCGTCAGTTGAGTAAACATTCTATAAATTAAAATAAGGCTGCCTCTAGCATATTGATACTGCATGGAGAATTAATCCACGTCAGGCAACGTTTGTGGCTAAGATAGTGAATGAAACTTTAAAACACACTGCGTAGTCTTACACTATACTCTGTCGGTCAGATAGATGTCCTGTGTAAGGAAGGGTTGACAATTTTGAATGTTTAACCCAAGGTAATAACATATCAGTTAACGGAGCCTCAAAGTAAGCTCCCTAACTGAACAGCTCGGTTATCATCTCAAGTGCCACGTTGGTTTTTTTTCATCATGGAGGTGCAGTCAAGAAACAGACTGAAATCCGTTAGAATCATATACAAGTGGCATTACCTAGTTTCTCGTTTTTAATCATACTCCGCGCACGATACGCGACCACTATACCGCTACATTTAAGGGGAATACCAATTGCGTACCGTCTATACATCGCATGCTGAAATTAGTTGGTTCGTTGAATCTGGCTTTTGTCTTGGGTTATGTGTGTACGATTTTTAATTTTTATTTATCAGTGCTCATGTCTCGATGTACTACAGATCCACGGTGACTGTCGGATGGTTAATTTTCAGCTTTACACTTTTTCTGTGTCTACTGTCTTTAGTTCATCCTATAGCTCATCAGTTGACCAATTGGGACGAGAGGAAGCACGTTTGCATACTTTGTAGTAGACTACTATCAGCCACATCTGCAAATGATGCGAATCTTCGACGTTTGCGATAGCGAACACCTTATCCACGGCACATTGTATCATACGTCTACTAAATTCGCAGCCGTGTGTAATGAATGCTATGTTCTAGATGTCCGGATGATCGCCGTGCTGGGTATTTAGGTCAACTATGTTTCACATCACCAAACGGAGTGATATCATCAGTGAGTGTGTTTTTGAGCGTATCTGTTTGTGCACTCAAAAACCTCTGCACTGACACTGTCAAATCGCTTGGTGGTGAAACGGTTTGCAATCTAAATGCCATGCTCGGCAAATATCAGACTACCCAAATCATCAACTCGAGCTACTAATTGCACCACTATTCCCAACAACGAGAACGCTTCGTTTTGTCAGTAATCTAACTATTCAATAGTTGGTTGTTGGCGGATCGACGAATAATTCTAAGTATACCTTCGTTTTTCGGTTTGACTCACTGTTGACCACTAAGATCTCTGTTTGTATGGTTCGTTCATCCTGTGAAGTCCCTCGGTCACGAAAGATTTGACCGTGAAACTCTTCTGTGTAAACCAGTTCAACAGGTGCAGCTTACTACCTCTTATGTATAGGCTAGTTAGCGCGAAATTCGCAATTCAATTTAAGAACATCGAAGAGGACTTTGGGAAGTTGGAGCACGGTTAACGCGGAAATAACTAGCCAACCATATTGGCAGTTCATGGGAATGCGCTCTTGCATATTCGCTGTGAGAAGAAAAACAACTTGAAAACCTGATTGTTCGCGGAATGTTCACTATCCCTAATACTGATAATATGTCCGTTGAATTGTGCACACAATTTCGGTTGTTTTACTGAACACATCGTTGTATTCTGGCTTATGTTATCATAAGAACAACGAAATAGCGTCTTCGATGCCTGGTCATCAGGCTAACTATAACAGGACACACTTGAAAGCAGTAACCAAGATAAGTAAAGAAACTAAGCAATAAAGATTACGGACGATGTGTTTGCCTAATGTTTACGCAAACATTGTTCCAAATTGAGTCCGTCGATTGTGGATCAGGGGATGTTACGTGTCCGGGCGAACTTCTCAACATAGGGATCAGGGTTGCGCTGTCAAATACTACTAGTCTTGGCAATGATCAACATTCAGATTCTCACCGCGTCGGACCAGTTTCTTGGCACGAGGTAGACAATCTGTAAAACATGCGGAATGCTAACAAAATGATTACAGTCGGTCAAATGGGTGACAGTAGCTCTTGTAACAGTCTTACTAGCATCACTGTTCAACCACGCAGTATTATGTTCAGGTACGCGATAACACAATCATCTCATAGTACAAGCAATGTGTGGCGATAGACAGAAGCACATAAGCGGACACACAACAACTGTTTAGAAACGTGGAAGTCTGTCTTTGAGTTGTGACATAGCAACAGGCATTAAATGGATGCTCACACAGAACTTGACCGCAGTTTTGGTTGGATTGACCAACCTTATAACTTCAACCCTTGGATCTCATTTAAAGTGGAGACCAGTGAATACACAGTTCATAGAAGGTGACCTAGGTTTCAGCTCGATCGTTTTCTGGATACTGTGCATTGGGTTGACTTTCTGTGTGAACACTTCCTGCAGAAATTCCAGCTCAGCTTGTAATGTGTCGATGATATAGATCTCTAACCCCTTTTCCCACCAGACGTTTTGCTGTTGATATAACGGAATGGAACTATACTGACCACTCCAAGTCTGATTCCTGATCACCGTTTGTTAGCTTGGACCAACGTGTCGGATTGATTTGTGCGTGTTATAAACTGGCAGCAAAACTCCAGTCCTCTGTCTTGAATGCGAACTGGTCAGTTGACGATTTGTCAACGGAAATGAGTGCAGCTAGCAATTACAGGCCGTATTTGTTCCTCAGATCTGGAGCCTTGCGACTCCACCTGACATCTTTCTGAAGAAATTATAAGAGGTGTTAGCTAATCCTACCCAGTGCTGCGAATGTCGCTTTTTTATTATTGCGGAGCCATCTGTAGAGCAACGATGCTTAGTGAATCGGAGAAGTTAGCACCGTTCATATATTCCATTTCGGGTTACATATTACTCTGTTGTTTGCATATGGTCATTTGTTCCTTACTGCTTACAAACATGTTAGCCTCGGCTACTGAAACACGAACTTTTAAGAATTTCTTGTTAATAATTCCTTTTCTCACTACTAAAGATTTGTTTCAGTTTTGTTGGTTTTAATGTACATACTGTTATCTGGTCATATATTGGTGGAGTGGTTGCATTATTGTCAGTGCCGATGATGAAACACCAAAACGCTGAAACTGTGTTCTCTCTTAAGTTTGACCTTCTGCAACTGGTTGACACGTGATGTACTATTGTTTCAAGCACAGTTTTCTTTGCGACTTCCTGTATTCTGCTGTCCAGTACCTCTTACGAACCATCAGAATATTGATCGCATCGCGTAACCAAGACGACGAAATGCCTCACATGTGGTAATGATAGTGGTAGTTGGCGTACATCCGGTCAGTTGTTGTTTCTTACTTTTAATTAGACTTTCGGATAAAGAATTCAACGGACATACAGACTGCTATTATGTGGTTTTAAAAGTACATATACATTAACAGATTGATTTATTGCTTCGGACTTTGTGAGGAGGCTGCAGGCTACTCACTCCACTGAAAGCTGGGGCAGTAGCCAAGTCCTGTTTGCCAAAACCGTCTATATTTTGCGGTAGACTAAGGTTGATGGTCACGATCACTGTTCCATTCATACTTCCAGTTTGCATGTGTATGAACGACGGGCTAAATTTGTAGTATCGTTCTGTTTTCGAACGGTACAATTTCGAGATCGGAAATTGCAACATTCCTTATGTCTGTACGAGCAATATGTGTCTTCTACTTTCAAATGTGAGAACGAAACTGAGTATAACAACCAAAGACGTTCATGCTATCGCCACAATTTTCAACAGTTCTAGCCAGTCCGACTTTGCGTCGGTCTACCACACACGGGAAGTAACAGAACCTCAAAAATTATACAACATTTAAATTTTATCGCTTTTTATCTTGTGACTGCTCCCGGAACCGCTTCATTCATTCTCTTGAAACCAAAGGCCATCTGCGATTTGGCTTTTGGAAATGATCTCTACATCCTGAGGAATCTATCGAACGATGTTACTATGTTAACATTGCATGCTCAATTACTGTGGTTTACGTTTCCGTCTAGGCAAGAATGTAATCCCTAATTGGAATCTGGTGCTTTTCTCTTCGATGAGAAAGTCATGAGGTTCATTAGATTACGAAAGCCGTGAAGGAGTATGAGTTGTGTTCGAGTTGAGCTGTTTATATTCCCATATTTATAACCAACGGTGAAAGTCTTGAATGTTTCATTTAGTGGAACTGCTTTTTTTAAGCCAAGCAAATCAGAGATTTGGTGATCACTCTGTGACTAATTAATAATTACGAGACGTGACATTATAAGACAGTTACTGGTTTGCCTACATATGTTGAACTGTTTCGTCTGGATACACTGACTTCCCTCTGATGTAATTCGCTGTACCGAATTGCTGCACATAACTGCATGCCGTCACTTTGATTAATTCGTCAATATTTTGCGGCTGCGTCGGGCAATAAATTAACTGGATGGAATTAATTATTTTCAGATGGTCTGTTACTGACGCGAGACACGATGCCGTCACATTTGACTGAAGGCTAGATATGCGAATCCATATTGTCTATCTTGTCCATTACATAAATAAAAAAGTTATGAATGAAATCCAAGGCTGTTTTTTCTCTTGTTTTTTTTTACAGTTCTACAATCCGTGCAGGTCCTATTATCACGGATCCCTCAGCACGATGCTGTCGCAATTTCATTACATTTGCGGACAACAATTGCCTCCGGAAAGCATTTCCACGCACTGCCACACCACTCCCAGACCCTACTTGTCCAGTCCCCAATCCTCCGCGTCCGCGTCGCCGAATGCAAATCTGTCCAATTAGCGGATTACCCGCACGCTATTTGGATCCGCTTACACTGACTCCCTACGCAAATCTGGCCGCGTTTCGGGTGTTACGTCGACTCTACCGAATACACTTGGAAACCAATACGCCAGCGATTGATTTGTTACGCGAGTATCGAAATAGTTGTTGATTGACTTGATTAACTCTTGTATTTTTCCTATTTCCCCCTGTTCTAAGCGTATGTGCTCATCGTTCTTCATTGTTTTTTCAAACAAGCAATACACAATTCTGTACTCTCCAAATCTCAGTGAGCTGCACTAAAATAAATTGCGGACATTCTCAGCACTGTGATCTGCCTCCTGTTCAGCTACCGTTGAGAAAATGGGTGTTTTTCTCACCATCCTCCTAACTTTTTCTTGGCATTAGTCGTGATCGGTGTTAAGAAGCAAATCCGGTTGTCTTTAAAGTGGTTTTACGCATATCCTATATGTTTTGCTTTATCATGTGTATTGACGTTACGTAATGCCTCCTAGCTTGTTATAGAGTAGATTGCACCACCATCAATGGTTGACATTTGCTGTTCAACTACAATCTCTTTCGAAAAAACACTAGACTCGAGTTTCGCTCTCATTAGAGCTCGTCAGTAGTGCATATCCTTGCCACGGCCGGGACTAGAACTCCGACCACGCTTTCATGAGGCAACCGTGTTGACCACTGCGCCATTGACCTCACATTAGGCACGACCGAATTATCACATGTGAACGCTCAACCACTTTCGCTTGTGAGTAATGATCAGGTTGCCCGATCGTCTCGATAGGAGACAGTTACTCTCTGGGTGATAACAAGAGCGAAGCTCTAGTCTAGTGCTTCTTTTCGAAAGAGGCTGGCTGGAAGGTCTGTTTGAATGCGAACGCTGCAATCAAATGTGAGTGATTTCCAGGCTTAAATTAACCAAATCCCAAACTACTCATCAATTGTATTAGAGGAAAGAGTTGAATGGTGCTACCCACACAGGAAGGCCCTGTCACAATTGAAACATCCAGCATTAGCTTGTAAACAGGCAACCAAGGTGCTGTTGACGACTGAGTGGTATCCGTGACGTATATTCCTCTCGGCTTTTACTGTTCCGCTCACAGATAACCCAGCTAAACAACGGCTGCCGAACCAAGTTAGCCACCGCACATCGTAATATCTCCAACCATGGACTCTGTGAGTCGTAAGAGCCTCAGTCTGCAGGCGAACTCGGCTGACTGACTAGTCTTCTCACGTCTACCTACATTTCTTTGTGTCAAATAATTGTTTGTTCATCTCGTAACATCAGCGGGGCATGCTCGGTTTAGGGGACAGTTGCTTGGCATTCATCTTAATCTGTGGTTTTTCAGTCATCATGAATGAATTTGTTCGACCCTTATTACCACATATTCGCCTCTTGATCTCGTCGGTTCTTACCCGTTAGTACCCCTCATTGCTTGTGACTGAATGCATACACCGGCGGTCGAATATCGTAATACAGTTTGCATCCTTCACCTGGAACGGCACTGTTTCGCAACTGAATAGTAACATCGCTCTGGCACTTGTCCTAAAAACTCGCCCATTATGTTTTGCAGATAATGTAGATTTGCAACTGCCGCTCTAGTTTTGAGTATACAAACGTGTTGATCATTTCGCACACACCACCACCTCTGTTGATACAGTTGCCTAAGTACGCAAACTGATCGAGACCTCTATAATCTCACTGTTCAACTTTAAATGCACGGTATCACTATATATTTACAGAGGCTGACCTTAGTGCTATTTCATGACAGTCCATCGCTTGTTGCAACGTATCAATTTAACTAGCTGAAAATTCGAACATACTCATAGAACACCGGGGGAGCCTTTTCCCGAGAACGTCATTTGGGCCGAACCTAGTTTCTTAATGCAATGATTCCTAGTATCTCCTTGAGGAATTGAGCTTTTGGATTGGATAACTTAAATCGTCTTACGCAAGGACGTACGGTTTTGAAAGCCCCCTTCTTCCGATAAAATCCTGCAAGTTCGGTTCTATGTCGCATCTATGAACAGTCGAACGAATTACGCGGACAGACACTCGTTTTCACGACGTCACAGAATGAATTTTCAAGATTTTAAACCGGTCCTGTAATATCTACATCATCACAATCTTGCTATCACCTAATTTGTGCAATCTCTAAAAGGCTTCAACGTCAAAAACACCTTCGTATGTTGTTTTGTTCACACAAACTCATTCGTTGGAACAATTAGTTATGTGAGCTCAGTTGCACTTGTGAGCCCCCGGCTGTGTCAATGAAAAAATATCCTCTTCGATGTACTTTCCTGTATCGTTTTGTCAACAGGTGCCCATTAACTTGCTTTTTCGTCCACTACCAGTCAATATTTCTGCAGACAAGCTTGACTAGTTGAAATCGGAAAAAATACATTTTGAGCACTAACCGTATCTGATTAGGATTTAGATAAGTCCTTTCGGGTGGACCCGCTTCAAACTGTAAATGTTCAAACTTCAGTTATAGCAAGTGATGAAGGTCCGTGCATTACCATCTTTATGTATGCGACGTCTCTTTGGGCAAAATAAAGAACGGGATGTTTTGTAGCGCTTCACTCCTCATTGATTAGTACTGTAGATTTAAACAAAACTGTTAGCATCATCGGGTTGGCTCGAGCCTGACATGCAAACGGAACGGCGTCGCTCTTAACTCACCACACTCGTGCCGGTACACTGGTTAAATATCCACTCGCTTGGAGTAAACTGATGATGCTTTCTGTTGCTAAGCCCTCGGTGCTGGTTGGTAGCGTGATCCTTGCTGAGTACCTGGTAAATCATTCGACCCGACACACTTCTGTAGATCATGTCGACACTCATCTTTCGGGGTCTTTGAAAGGTAGTTCCTACACAGGTGTGGATGATTGTAAGGAGGTTTTTATGGATAACTGTGAACGACACGCTGTCGTCCTGGTTCGGATAAGGCGTAATCTCTATCTAAACATTTTACTCCTAATAGTTAGGTATATTATCGAGGGAGCCGTTCGCGTAAGTCCATCTGCAAATCACGGCTAAAGCTATCCTTTGAATTGCCCCCAGTTTATTTTACGGAGCAGTGATTGTCAAGGCTTGTCTGACCGATACATACTATTTCTGCGCGATTCTCTCTTCGATTTCTGTTTATCTTTCGGTTGTGTTCTGTTAGCGGTCACTGGTGCGTTCCAAACGTTATTTACATTGTATAATGAATGAAGAAAAAATTCAAACTTCGATTTTTACGTTCACTTCAAATGAAACCTTGAACACATAAGGCACTTTTCGCCTGGGACGCTTCCGTTGCCATTGTGACTTATTTCGACTGTTTACTCGTGTTTTCGCTGAAACCCGCTCTGTTCGAAACAGACGCTGGTGATAATTTCCGAAACTCACCCCGGATTGCATAATATCAGAGTACCTTAAATAATTGTGGTTTGATATGCTCGCTTGCTCAGCTGTCTTACTAGCTAATATCATCAGATCCATCACAGGTATGACAGCGAATGCGTTTTGCATGTCAACCAAACAGTTTGGATAATGCTTGGATCGAAGGGCTGAACGGTTGACGTCCTTATTTTGGGACGTGCTTCGTATATCCCGGATTGAGCTCCCTTCTGTGGAGCAAAACCGGTATCATTCTGCCTACAACTGTCGTCTTGTCATTCGAGATCCCTATCAGAGATAAGTTCGTCTTCGCCCTCTGTGGATCCCGCTTCGTAATTCAAAGCAAAAGTTTATGGATCCTTGTTTTCGGAGCATCTCGGTTTCTCAATTCTTCCTGTGGCCAACGGTGTTAACTGAAAGATATCTCAGTACGCGTCGCTTGAAGCAGTGAATCTCGAATGGTACGTTCTGGTTTTTTCAGACCGGTAATTATACCCTCCTGTTCAATCCCTTATCAGTAATTCTTATATTTGGCATATTTCGTTGCCATTGGTACTTGAAACCTCACTGATCATCGGTCTGTTGCTTGCGAGCAATTATGTTCGTAACGTATGTTTTGCTTATTTCGGCGCGGTCGAATATCGATCCTGATGACTCCTTGTAGACTTGAACAGATTGTATCCATTTTCTGTTCGACTGTCCTCTTGTGTTACGTTACATAGCTTTTTTCGTTCTAATGCCTTGAGGACCTTACAATGGTTGAGTCACTATCCGGTCAACTGGGAAGAATGAGCTGATCGTTCTGAGTTACGCTGTCAGCCGTCTGCACTACAACTGCACGTTGCAAGAACAATTTCTATCAATGCTGTTCGTTCATAGTGACCAGATGTTTTAAGAAGGTTGTACTCTGATCCATCGATACAACCCTGTAAAGGAACCGCCATCATATTTTTGAAACCAGCCCATCTCCGTTGCGGTTCTCATATTTTTGTTCAGCCTTGTATGCTGTTCAGAATGTGTCGTGTTTTTGGGTCGGGTTTTGACAGACTGGTTCGTATGGGAATCGATTACTCGAAGACCGAGTGGTGTTCATTCAGCCGTCGATGCTGTTCAGAATGTGTCGTGTTTTTGGGTCGGGTTTTGACAGACTGGTTCGTATGGGAATCGATTACTCGAAGACCGAGTGGTGTTCATTCAGCCGTCGATGATGTGGAACGAGTACACGTAAGTTTAAGACGCAACGAAGCCGGAGCGGTTTTCTTTTTGGTGTCCTGAGAGTTATCTAACCTATGCTAACCAATTCCATCCGTTTGTGCACGCCTGATCTCTGCGAGATAAATTCTGCAAATCCCCTAATTTTTTTCAAATAATGTACATTCGGGACATCTAAAAGACCGTTTAAATTCGTTGTATGTACTTTCATTAATATCAGTCATTTAAACGGTTCATTTCGCTGTTTGGATGTTGGTTTTATCAGGATGCACACTGGTGCGGTCCGTCTAGATGAACAAGAGATTATTACCTCTAGCAGTTTTGTATCTTTGTGACTAAGCAGATATCTTACCCGCTGTCATGATAATAGAGCAAGTGGAATTTGCTTACGGGCGTTCTAAAACGAGTTTATTATCCAGGGAGATCTACTGAGGAGGCCATGATAGAAAAATCGTTACGCTCTCCGACGGTCCGAGCGAGAAAGAGGTCTATATTCGTTTGTGTATCTTTTTGGAGGCTCACCTTTTTCAGTCGTGTTCTACAATGCACTAATGAGAAACTTCCCTACCAAAACATCGCGATCTTTGTTTGCGTAAAAGACGACTTGCTTGTCCATGCAGAAAAAGTCCTTTATATTCTGCTGTTGTGCAATGGAATACGCTTGGGCAGATCTGCGGACGAGTTATCACTGATACCAGTGCACTAGTTAACTAGTTAACTAGCTGAGAAAGCCGAGAGAGATTGAACTTACTTCACGAAAATTCTATCCAAATCGAAATAACACACATCAAAACGCTACACCTCACACAAATGCAACTACTGTTTAATGGCATCTATATAGCAGCTTCTGTTGTCCTGCTTCATTTATAGGTAAACAATGGAGCAATAACTGGAGTGTCTTTGGAGTGGCATGAAAAGATTGGCGACCATTGTTAATGTCTAACATCTGTAGAGTTCTGGTCACGGCGCAAACCCCCGTTAGTTGATCTTAGTTAGTTTTAAAACATCTAGGTGTCGAATTAAGTTGTCGGCTGCTGAAAAATTCATTCCCAAACTTAGTTCCGCAAACTGTCATAATCCTGTTCATAGCATCGACGCTTTCGTATAGCTGCAACTGGCTTGGATAGGTCCTGTGAATGCTCCCGCGTGCACCTTTTGCAACAACTCAACTAAGGTGGAAGTGAGTCAGTGTATGGGGTTGGATTGCATTAGGCATCATCCGCTCCCTGGTGATGTCCATCTATGGTTGACAGTGCCTCGCCTGACACTGCCTAGTGTGGTCATGATCATTGATCTCTACATCAGTGTTGATTAAAGATGGGCCTCGAAATGATAGAGCCAATTGGAATGTAATGTGGAGGAAAAGTGACTTTTTTGGCATTTCAAATGAACGATTATCATACTTTAAAGTTTTCCTTCGTCTAAACTACTTCATGATTGCTGAATGGCTATTTTGATTGTTCATTCGCGCAAATGGCCCCATGATCTCAATCGAATTGAGTTCATGGGTTTGTGAGGGCTAAATCACTGTATTGAGCTGGTGCCTCAGTAACTAGTGTTCTTGTAATCTGAGCTGTATGTTTATATCGCGCCTGTCCTGCTGGTCTTACCGCGTGCTCACCATAATTCAGACTATAAAACATCTGTTGTGGTGAAAGTGTGCAAACCTTTGGCTGGGAACCTCGATTCCTATCTTCTTTGAATGAGCAAATGCTCTTCAAACAATCGGAAGTTTTTCACCCGCGAGTTCACTTTGAACCACTCATGTTACTTCTTACGCGATATGTCAAGTATCCGAATCATATAATAACTATTTTGTTGTCAGAAAATATCGCATTGCCATGGTGATCTGATTCATCTTACTAGTGATCCTTGTCTTGCTTATTCAACGGCGAAATTTATCTCAGCTGCCAGTTTCTAAATAACGCTGACATTTCCACAGTCGTAAGAGTTGTAGTGCTGAGAAGTTTCGTGGCCCAATTCTGTCTCACGTCACTTTCGTTAGTGTATCCTAAAGGTACTTTATGTGGTACGGCTCTGTTTGTCTGATGTATACAGTGATTTCCGGTCAGTTTGCTACTGAATGGGATCGCGATCTGTTGGATTATACCTGAAATAACGAGTTAATGGAAATACATTTGTATTCTTCCGTTTATGATGAGAATGATCTGCTAATGTTAGAAACATGCATAAAAAGTATTATTCGCGGGGTCTGCCGTCGTTTACTACGACAATCGTGCTTTGCTAATGGACACATCATTTCTGACAATGTTATAGGTTAATCACTCTTATTGAAACAACGGCACAATGCTCGCAATACAGAGTTTGGTTTGTCTTAGCAACAGTTACCTAACGTTAATTATCATTCGCATTATTGCAATTATGAAAGTGGTACTCACAACTAGGAACAGAAGTCGTTTGTCGAGCTCAGCTTGACTCGACGCATTGACGGCCATCAAGACCAGTGTGACTGATAGAAAATGCTAACAGGATTTGAACTGAATTCACTTTGTTGGATCACGTGTCCCTTTGTTGGCAAAGCACATCACTCCGTTGTTAGCAGTCACGTTACATCAGGTCACTAATTCACGTCCAAACCACTCGTATGTGCATACCACTCTTCGTGTCAGGTGACAAATAAGTCGATGTTTCGCACAGTATGATGATCATCATTACTTCAGTCGGCGGCGAGTTGCGAATTGGAAGAGGAAGCAAATTAAAAACCTTTCATGTAGCAAAATCGTCTTCATTTTTGAAGTCTCCAAGACGGTGACGAATAGGACAAAAGTCACTGTAGTCTCTTCTGTTAATAGGCCTCCACCCCAAGAGGTTCTCACGAGCTGCAAGGTGGTGTCCTCCAAGACGTTGCACTTTTCCAAGTATTGCTTTTTCCCAGTATTGTTCGCATGTAACGTTAGATTTTTGCCTCCTTCAAAATTTCTTAATATTGGGTCGTCCCTCTCTATTACGCACTTGATCGTTTAACAGAAAACCAAGAAATGGAATAGACGTGGTAACACCGTTCACTAAGAACAAATCAGAATTAGACCATACGGGCGAAACCATTACCATATATGGTCAACAAGACGCAGAACAACTCAAACGAAACGATCATGTACGACAATCAGACGCAGAACGAATCAAATGAAACGGTCATATTGTAGCGAAAAGCACAATCTTTATTTTCAAGCCGGTTGGATGTCATGCCACGCGCACGCTCCCGTTTAT
>LOND01006063.1:0-11338 GCA_014220965.1 Paragonimus kellicotti
AGTATGGAACCTAATCTGACATGGCCGTTGCTGTAAACCAATCGCCACCGGAATAGTATAACTGAGCAGCGCAGTGTCGGAACCGCTATCTAAAAAGGTGTACTTTATCACCAGCGCTTCTTGACCAATCAATCGAATTGGAACAAATCATGAACACACACCGCTTAAGTTGGACGTAGCTCCGCACAAGAACAATTCAACTTCATTGTTCATACTCAGTCCAGGACTGTTCTGACGAAGCGATGTGTGATGAAGCCGACCACAACTGTCTGCCGCATATCGCACCTGTGCCGTAGAAGATCTTGCTACATGGTTCGCTTTCAACGCTCGCTGTTGAACGCCGCTTTGCTTTGCTCCAAGAATTTCCCGATAAAACAAGCACAATCAGATTACTTGTGGCTGTCTTTATGTGCCGGACACCTCACGTTCACCCTCTCATGTGACAAACCTGTTCTGATGTTTCACTTCGAGTACCTGACTGAGGAGAGTTTAGAGGACGAGGGTTGCCTGTACTGCTTTTTGAGCGAGCGGCCAACTGGCCTTACTGGCTGGCGCAGACCGTCACTATCCTCTCCACAAAATTCAATAAGTCGCTGAAAGGTAGGTTCCCTTCCGAACTCAATTGTGCTCTCAGCAACTTCTTTTCATCTATTTTGCAAGCGGGAAGGAATTTACTGAACCGCCTTAACGAGGTTTAGTTTCGCGCCGTAGTCTAGTCGCATCAACATCGTCCGACAGCCCTTCCCTTGACCAGCCAATCCACGTAAGCCATCGGCATCACGGACGATTAATTTAGGACCAGTTGAGGCTTCCCTACTTACCGCTGGCACGAATACCAGGCAGGCGGCCAAATTGTTGGTGTGAAATTCCCACGGCTTCTGTGAATCCTACTTCTTTTGGCAAGACGCGCAGTACTTGCTTGTCTCTCTCGCCTCACCACGACAATAATGCAACAAATATGGAAGCTTTCATCCCTCGGACATAAGAAGCAGCTTACAGTCACAGAGTTCAACGCAACAATGCTGAAAAGGGAACGCACAGGCTGCATCTGAGCTAGAACAGTAAAGGATGGTCAGGATGAGGTTCAAATTTGAAAACGACGTTGGCAGATATTGCATGCTCAAGATAAATAATCCGTGACTTTTATACGCGCCTCAAAAAAACATGTTCAGACTTTAGTCGCCTGCATTATACCTCGGGTTTAAGACGGTGGTCGCTTAGGCCGCTCGTTCTGGCCACATGGAGCACAGTTTTACACGGAGGATAGGACGCTTTGATAATCAAGAAGGCAAACAAAAGTTCACCTCTACCCCAGCAGGAATCTGACCGATGAATATTCAGTTCTGTAAAACGTGTAGTAAGGAGACGAACACCTAACCGACGAACGGTCTTAGTTGCAAGCTGTTAAACATTTTGGTTGTTTGATTCGTCCACGTGAAGAAATGAAGGTCATCTAGCATATCCACGTTCGCGATGCCTTTGGCGTCAGCGCACGGCCGAACACCCCCCAAAATGGTTGATTCAGTCTGCTAAGCAAATTGACAGCAGAAGTAACAACTGTGCGCAAAACTGGCGTCATTAATTGCCGGGCACATCGTGCAGACAAGGTCACATCCTCGGCCCCAACCAGGTCGTTCACTGTGTTGCTACGGCACCCAAACCCCAAATTCTGGCCATCAGTGAAGCTGTGCTGATCATAAAAAGAAAGCCAGTGTTGTGTGCGCAAAAGCTTGATAGTTCACACCGTGGACCTCCCATAGTGACGGTGGTTAACTCCAAAGTCCCTCTGTTCAACAGCTGTGGCCAAACCCCTTCATTATATATTCTGTTTTATTTAGTATACGGCTGATGGGGCAAATCAAAATGGTTAAAGTCTAACAACGTTTGTCTTCTTGCTGTTTTGACGAATGGGATCGAGGGAACCCAGCGCTACAAACAATTAAAGATCGAGATTAGCTGAGTGAATACTGCACCAAACTGCCCGGGGAATATTACTGAACTTCGGGTTGCCACACAAAAAGGCCTAACGTGAAGCATTTACGTAGGAGCTAACACTCACCATTATCTTCGGTCCTATCAGCCCGTATTAACGGTATCCATTTCAATTTCAGAACCCGGCGGAGAAGCGTTGATCCAAGACTTAGGTACTAGGCCATCCGTGGCTTTACAGTGGGGCAAAATCCCGAAGTTCAGAGAGTATATTGAACAGGCTAGAGGAATCGGTGTAAATATGTTTAGAAGGTTTGACGACAAAAGTGCTTACCGAGTTGGTATGATAACTGATGTGAATCACTCACAACGTGACTGACGGAACTATTGTAGACTCCGCTGAAGTCGGTTGCGAATCGTTCTTATGCTACCGAATTGGGTAGTGACACCATGAAGTGTCCAGCCAGAACACGCTTAACAGAATTCAGTTCTACGCAGTCTTCGTTGGAATGATCGCGATGGAATGACGCTCCCGCAGGCACGAGATGACACTCGTGAAGATAACGCTGTTAGGTGTAGACAAAGATGGCTCTGGAAGTCCTGGTGATCTAAATGAGTCATTGGCAGAATTTTTCGGGTGCAGAGTTATGCGAGTGACTAGGGTGGAATGGCATTGCCAACCGAGTGAGCAGGGACTCAAGGGCTTGTCAGCTTCAGAACACTGCAATAATAACAAGCGGGTGCGAAAGTATATACAGAAATAGAACATGAGCGTATTAGGACAAACGAACGTGCGAATAATTCATCAGTCGAAAATTGAGCCAGTCCCGAAGTTAACGCGAAGCGTGGCGCAAATTTAGTCACCATCGTTGCCTACTCACAACTTTGCTCCCCTGGTTCTCCATGCACTGAAATCTACAACGGTGAATGTTTCCCGTTAACGAATTGTGTATTAACATGTTAGGTATTGTGCCATTGTCGTTTCATCGTATCCGCATTCCGGGGTGCTGCCAACTCGATATTTGAACAAACCGTTAGAACACGAAAACTGGTAGATGCAAGACGCAATGCTTGCATCTACCAGTTTTCGTGTTCTAACGGTTTTGTTCAAACTTCTGAAGGGAATGAACTGTTTCAAATGCATAATTTGCTGCAAGTTAATCTCTCAGTGGCTTTGCAATTTTGATCGTATCGCGTACTTGTCCACTTTTTTTCATCACAAAACGAAACTGTTTGCTCACGTCAGATTAGCGTGAAAGACCGAAGTCCCAACACCACTCGAACTCCTTCCAGTCCAGAAGTGGCCTGCATGGCTCAAAACACTGACCACCGTATTCTAGTGAGACAGCCTATAATGGATGTCTTACCTACTCTTCAGGCTGGACTCACGAAAGTTAGCAATAAACCACCTGTTTTCTGCTAATATTCTGAAACAAAACACGTAATTGCTGACTAGGGCACTCTAGACAAGAGAGCAATGCCATTAACATTTGCTGATATAGTGGAAAGATGATATTCATCTTCTGTTAATGAACACATCGGTCTAAGTGCAAGTGTGCAAACACACCGAAATCAACTACGACCAGACAAAGTATAGTTAAAACGTAATCGTTCATTTCACTCGGTCACTCTCATGATGAGTCAAGAGAGGAGCAAGACGCTTCACGTCAAACACTTCAAAAAGTCGGATCTTTTCACTGTTTTCATTAAACTTTCACAGCAACTCCTCGTCGAAATACCGACCTGAAGTACAGCGACTTTCCACATGGGATATGTTCCTGATTTAGTGACAGAAGTGAAACAGAGCGAATAGTGGTGTTGTAACAGGCTATACATGATAGGTCTGAACACTTAATCAGACTACCTTCAAACCCTCATAAATACAGTTGGGCCTTATTAAGTGACGGTAATTTCGTAAACCCAGATAGAAGACATAAAAGCATTGTCACTCACAATGCTTCTTCTTTCGACAGTACGGATAACTGGGCTAATGCACTTCGTGATCTAAATCGTTGGAAGTAGGTAGCCATTGAATCGTGACCTTCTGGTTTCCAAGTGACACCTGTCGGTAAGCTACCCAGGCCGGCTAATGTAGCGTTCCACTCCAGCATCTAGATTTTTTCAGGTATCGTTTTTACTCTATATGTGACTGGCCAAACCCCAGTGGTTCATCTTTTTATAAGCCACCAACTTTCGGCTGGTAGCAGGTTCCACACAGAACGATATTGAAAAACCAGATCGGATATTTGTGAGTTATATAATACTCCGAAGTTATTGTTCACTCAAGACAACCTTAAAGTTTAAGTGTTGCTTCAACAATCATTTCAACTCTGCGAACAAAGACGAGACGTAGCCGTCGTCTTGATTTAAGGCGATAGCGCGAACAACGAGCTCGTCCAATTTCCGAGAAGGTAATGTAGGCTCATGATAAGGGTAATGATGTCACATTCTCCATGTGATTTAATACCAATGATGCATCTCTTCTGAACAAAATGAAGGAGTTCCGAATTGTATGAAGTGCGTCAAGATCGTACGTTATTGGCATAACGAAAACCTGTAGACAAGGAGATCAATACACCAGATATTATTGTATACCGCCTCGATTGCCAGTGTGCAAAAAGCCTGTAGTATAGCCGTTTATTTCGAGAGCCGGCTGAAGAAATCTGCGGTACATAACCTGATTCTCCTGAGTTTGCCTTGCACTGTACATTTTAAGCAATCATCCTGTCGTCTGATTGGCCGTTTACTTAACGACCTCTTGCATAGACTGATATCTGAAGGATTTTCGCAGATCTTACTTATCAGTAATGTTATTTACGCTGAGATTGACCTCCGCACCACTGAGATTTCTGTCCAACCTACATAATCCGCTTTCTAGTTCTATGATGAGTTAGTTGGCTAAAAATGTCGGATGGATCACGCGGTGGGCGATCTCACAAGAATCTTCGGGTCTAAGCAGCCACAACGTGTGATTACTGTCCTGCAAATTAATGCCCGTCTTGGTTGTAGTCATATGATGTGGAGATGTTCCATGCGAATCAAAATTTCATGAAGAAGATTCACAGAGAGGAATAGATAACCTTAAACAAGTAACTCAGCGATATGCTTTAGTCTGTTGTGTCAGTCTATCCACCACCCGACGAGCATCGACAGTTTATTGTGGATGGCGTTCCTAAAGCCGTTAACATGCACGTAACGACCAGGCAACCTAGACGACCAAGGTACAAAATCCCGTCTCGGCGGTGCATAAGATATTTACAAACTGCAAGTAGATCAACTTGAAACATGTATCAGTTGCAGGGGACTGTAAAAGCATAAGTACTCTACAGTCTGCAACCGGGTAGCAACAGATGTGCAGACCAACCAACTACACAGGATCAGTATATATAACAGAAATGAGATCAAGACAGTTCTTGAAACACAATGCGCCGCAGATGTCATGAGAACAATCACTTTCACATTACACATTGTGTCTCAAGAACTGTCTTGATCTCATTTTTGCTCTAGTGCTAGAGTTTTGTGTACCACGGAGTTGTCAAGGCCACCCGATAAGTTAAACTTCCTAATGTCTGGAGGGTACACACAGTCCTCCACCCTTAAAACCAGCAATCGCAACGAGCCAGCTAATTAAAGGCCGATTGCCTTGTTACGGGTTGTCTTAAAGATAACGAACGGCTTAACTGATTATCAGTTTCCTAAGCATTCCATACCATTTGCATTGTTGTCTGAGTTTCAACATAGATTTCGAAATGGATTCTCGTGTGTTACTTGCTGCTCGGGAAAAGTGGCCAGGGCGATAGGCGAAAGTAAACCAATTGATGTGGTTTTTCTGTACTTTTCTAAGACCATTTAATTGCTTGTGTACAGCTCCAAAATTATGGTATAGAAAATCCGCTAATCTTGTGGTTCACCGTTTACCCCCAAGCTCGCCACTGTAATGTCAAACGGAACCGGTACTGTGCGTCCAACAGCGTACTCCAAAGTTCCGTATTATGATCCGTTCTTTGTTTGTGTTCGAAGTCTCACAGCTTATCCCTACCCCAGTGCTACTATGTGCATATGGCACTGACGTTTGACGCATCGTGGACAGTATGTCTGAAATTGAGAAGCTATAGATACATAGTACCCTGCTGGGCCACAGGTAACCGACTCACAATGAACACGGTCGAATGTAAAATAATACACGTCTATCAACCGGACTGCGCAAATTACTTCCAGAGAAGCGGAAATTGGGTACCAACACACGCGAGTCGTAATTGGGCACTGTGTTGTCAAGTGACTTTAGCTTGCCTTAGAACGGTGCATCAGCGGTCTACAATGTGAACTTGGTATTTGAATTACTTCATCAGATTGGGCGGTTTCACACAGACTGCTTCACTATGTTTCCTTGGATATTGTGTCCTCATCTTCAGCTCAGTGTCGAAGTTTGTCGTCCTTACTGTGTTAGGGAAATCGCTGTTATTGAGAAGGAACAACACAAGGCTACAAAACGGGCTAAGACATTGTGTTCTTTACCATACCCAAACCGATTGCACAAGTCGAGGCAGTTCTCAATAGGCTACCCACAACTCAGCGGATCCTTGTTCTTAGTATATAGGATACCTGCATCAGCCCCAAAATTTCTGGAGACTATCAGTTATGCCGACGCAAATCAGGGGTAGCTCTTCAAAGCTACATCAAACAAAGACTTTGACTTGCACAGAGCCTATTCTGGCATAACCTATCAAAGTCTGTTGTAACCACGTTAACGGCAGTTGCCTTCAAGCGCAGACGATGTACCTATTCGAGATACTAAACCGAGTGATCAGAAGGCCTGCTGATCGAGATCAGTGCGATGGAATGCAGATATCCCGATCTCTCACTGTCGACGCTAATCAGCTGTATGCGCAGTTCCAATGATATACGTTTGATAAACGGTGGTTGTCTTTCTATTCCGCCCATTGTCTTCTAGTTTTCTCTTTAGCGGTCATGCTATTTTTACGCTCTGAATCTAAACAACTTTCTAATTGGCCTTTTCTTTCTAATCAATCCAACACACATTCCAATGCACACAGGCATTCTCAGCTTCTTCCAGTGTGTAAACTTCTTATGAGTCATGTACATCATTCCTGTCAAGCGGAGACTTCACTGCGTAATCTGTACCATGTTCACAATTTAACGACCACTGTAAATTGCACTTATGTCAATTCGAGAAAGCCACTGTTCACAATCCAAAGCAAAAGAGTGTTACACACAATTAACTGAAAGCATTCTGATTCCGTTACGTCTGCAACATACGTATGGAAATGGTACGTACTGGCGATATCAATGATTACTAAACACTTGTGTTTCGACTGGATCTAAACCAGTGTGGCTGGGAAATAACTAAATCAGATCAATCTTAATGGTATACGAAATCTGGCCTACCAAAAACGGTCCAGGAGATGAACAACTAACGTAGATGAGGGGAAAATAGACGCAGTTTATTGAGAATTTATTTCCCCTAAACTAAATAAACACAGTCTCGAATACAACCCTTTGAGATGATGATGATGATGATGATGATGATGATGATGATGATGATGATGATGATGATGATGATGATGATGATGATGATGATGATGATGATGATGATGATGATGATGATGATGATGATGATAAGAAGTTATCGCGTTGTTCTGTTAAATTAGCTTATTTGTAGAGAATTAAAAACGTTTACTTGGTGCGTAGGCAGTCAGAAGTACAGTTCACCCAAGGATATCCTCTGGTGCAGTTTGGAGGTGATTGCTTACACGAAGGGTGTTCAATTTTTCACCCTGTCTTTCGCAAATAGGCTTCAAGCGGTATACTGAATATACGATACTGGATAGCGTTTCATTTGAGAGCACAGTTATCGCCCACAAATTTCATTCATCAGGAGATATTTCTGGTGCCACTTGCAGCGGAATCGGCAAATCACTGCTTAAAGGCCGAATATTGTTCTGCTGAAGTCCATGTCGAAGTTCAACCCGTGTTATCTGGAGCTTCCGGGATCTAGACGTCGGCGTCGAGCTTACGTGGATGCTGTACACGCTGAGTTACGAATCTCCGTTGATACTTCGGATAGTCCAGGTTTGCATCCAACTTTACGCATCGTATGATTTGACGAACTTTGTCAAACTGATCATCAGCAACACACTTTGACTTTTTACTAGGAGTATGGTGCTGTGATCCCAGCGGTGCCCCTTTTGACTGATCCTATATGTACGGTCACTTCTATGAATTAATCTGTGGAATCCACCGATAAGTAACTCGGCCCATATGTGTCATGTCCCGAACTCCCTGTATCGCACGTGGTCTACGTAATCTGACAAAGCAGTTGTGGGATAACTGTGCACAGATGGTGGTTCGAATTCCGGCGAAGATTTGACTTATCGCTTCAGCTTCAACACTTCAGATAAAATGAGGATTTAGCATTGGGAAGCCCTTGTAAATCGGCACGACCGAATGTCTTCATGTGTAAGGTTAAGCAAAATGGTGATAGCTGCAGTGCGAGCCCGAACATCATTGAACGAATTTTGTACGCATTGAATCAATTTCACCCTTCGTTTGTCAGTCGCATGGGGAGCCGGATGAAGATGATAGTTTTTCTACTTACAAGTGCAGAATAATCAAGAATACTCGACATTCTGGTTACCGCAATCCGGCGTCGGTAGAACAATCTTTAAAATGGCTGAATTTCACGCTAATTACTTTGGTGAAAAAAGTCCTCCATCATGATCAAACCATTCGAACCCTGCATAAAATAGGTCAGAAAGAAGGGGTTTTCACGAATACCTTTGGGAGTAAAAGTTACTTCGACGTTTCTGCAAAAGAAGCAAGACGAAGTATCCAGCATCAACATTTCCGAATGAGAATGCATCAGTTGAGTAATCGTATAAACGGGAACAATCTGTTGCACTGAATGTGGCGAAATAACAACACAGGGCTTAACTGTGCAAGGAATTGGTTAGTTGACCGACACAATCAAAAATCTTCTACTCCGTTTCACATATTTAAGGTTTTGCCTGCTGTTATTGATAAATTTATATGGTCAGAGTTGCCTAAAGCAACAAACTAGAATAAACGAGCATGTTGCGAAATTGCTAGCGAGAAGTATATTCCAGTCGATAGGTAATTGCATGTCCTGATCAGTTGTTAATCACCTTGCGGAGTCTAAGTATTAAATGGATCAAACACTTTGTTCATGGTGGTCGTATGTGGCAGAAATTTTCGATCGTTCAAGTTTTTAAAAGCCCTACTACTTTCTAGTGATCGGCATCCAGCAGCTGCTCAAAATAACGGCGAGACTGACGTGGTTAAACTGGAAGCTCACGAGTTTTGCAACCGTTTATGCTTTATCGTAGCTTTCTCATTTTTACGTGTATTCTGTTATGTTCATTTCGCGTGTTCAGTGAGTGAAGAGAGTGAAGGAAGTAGATACATCAAACAAAATGCGCTTCTCTCATACAATGTTTAAACAGGTAAGTAGTATAGAAGGTTCTACTTTTCGACCACCTGAGACTACCCAAATCAAGCGTCAATGTAAACAAAGTTAAATAAGCCTCAGAAAGAATTCCCTATGCCACGATGTTAAAATCTATCGCAAACTAAGATTAGCTATGCGTACAACTGCGCCTTTCTTCTCTCACCCCGGTAACAAAAAGCTTGCTTGCTAATGGATTTGGATCAAAGCGGAAGTTGCCTTTTACTTCACTACAGTCAAACTCCCTTCGCACACCCTTCAGACGCACTGAACCGTAGATTAGATTGTCCAGGTTGACCACCATTTGGACTTACAAGCTCGCATCTAATATCACCACATGTCCAAAACCATCCGGTTCATGCTGACGGTGCAGCATTAAGTCATTAGCACTGGGGCTGAGTGGAACATACCGACTCATAGTGTAACCAGGGCTGTTGGACTGCTGTGTGAGGTGTTCCAATTCGTACTTCAAAACAATGTTGGCAATATGTGCTTGACTGGAACAAGAAGAGGGCAACAGGGATGGCAACAGATAGGAGTTATTCGTCAGGTTATGAACTTATCTCGGTCTTAGCCTGCAGGGATTTAAGGATTCTGCGTAAGTATAATTTTTCCAAAAAACTTTCGATAATGTGGCTTTAGCTGCGATCAAAAGTGAGACTAATTCCAGCATGCGTGTCATTTTGATAACCAAGTTTCTTGAAATAATTTGGGGCAAACCACACATCTCTCTAAATAACTTAATTCAACCACTGTAAATAATGAGTGATCGAGGATTATGAGTATGAAAAGTTAATATTCATTTGATTAATAACTGCATTCAGTACCACTTACAGATATACTACAGCATTTTGACCTTTCTGATGGTGGTTAGTAAGTAGCATCGTTTTATCCCATGGTCATCGGAGTTCAGCTAGTCGTTACCGCTTTTATCCCCGAATACTGTTGTTTAGCATTTGCTCACTGTTTTTATCTATCCACTATCACACTGAGAGGATGTTATGGGTTTTAAGTCATTTCTCATATTTTTAGCCAGTTCTCATCTAACAGATGAAGACCTGACTACGGACCCTAAGCATAGACCCTAGTCCAACGCACAAAACCTGAATGCTTGGAATTCAAATAGTATTACCACAGTACAGAATCAGTAGAGTTTCTCGAACGAAGAGTGTTCATCCATTTGCATAGACAACAACGATCAATCGGCGATCATTCGGTGCCTGCGTTGGTTTACTATGGTTAGCAATCAAAGAAAACTAGATTAGAAGAGGCATTTATATAGTGGCCAGGGGTTAACTGACGGTTGACACGAACTAGGAGACGATAAGCAGAGACTGAAGAAAAAACTCTGTACACTTGTTGTTCACATTTGTTGTTAGCTACAGTTGATCGTTTTAAGAGGCGGAAGTTCTATTCTTTTGTTAATTCCAATTAACATCCTCATGATTCGGAAGTCCACATGTAATAATCTCGTCACTCCTTATTTGAAGTCACTGACATTTAGACTGATGCACTCGCTTCACAGACAAAGGAATCAGAGTTTAGCGCTATCTCTAACAAAAGAGAAGTTGAAGTCTGCCGACTAGATTAGAAGTGGACCCAAAAAAAATTCCATCTTATTACGAAAATTTTGTCTAACCATGGTGATGCACCAGCTTTAGTCAGTAATATGCTTGCTAATGAAGTCAAGGAAGATCAGAGGAAAGCCCAATGGGGAGGTTCATCGGATCAAGTGATCTTAACCCAAAAACACAGTTATTTCAGCTATGTCAGAATGTGCTGAGAGATGGGACCAGATTTCGGACCAAGGATTTCTATTATAGAAATACTCTATCTGGTTCATGAACTCATAGTTAAAGCATTCGATGACTGTAAAGGTGTTACAATTATGTGAGTTTGTTGAATCCCACAGATATGAAAGCAAAT
>LOND01006064.1:13058-23966 GCA_014220965.1 Paragonimus kellicotti
AGATGCGCAAGTCGTCATCACACCACGTCAAGGTCCAGTCTCGTTGTGATCCATCTGTATCATCGAAAGGACGGTTGTCATTGTTAGAGAGGTGTGCAATGCTTGCGTGCGATTGTTCTTTGCTGCATGGCTCGAAATCGTGACTTGTTCCTGACGAATATTTCACCGGACTGGTTTTGTCACCATCGTTTACTCAGTCAATTTAAACGGTTGTGTGGACAACGCGATTATTCTTATGCTTGTATTTAGAAGAAGAAATGACAAACAATGCAACGGAACAATTTACAATGGTTAGATCATGTGCTGCCTATGCCAGTTCATCGCTTGGCTTACTAAGGCATTATTGACCGAGACCGCTGTCAGCCGAAGACTGCGGTGTGGCCAGTTGCTGGCATGGTCACTATCTGTGAATACCTGTTCCGTTGTGTAAGGTGAGTGACTGTCGCCTTCCCAGCTGGTGGTCTTGTGGTCATTTGGCCGTTGGTTATAACTGTTATCTGGTATGTCATCGCGGTACCTGCATCAATTCCTTTTTGATTTCTCTCACCTTTTTGGTTTGTATTTTCTTTTCTTTCAGACTTTTTCTTTGTCACTGTCCTGGTGACAGACAGCTTGATCCACAGCTCTGTCTGGACAGGCTTGTAGCTGTTCATTTTTGTTTGTTTTCATTTACTCGGTTCCCTAAAATACAATAAAACACCCAGAGATCTGAGCTGTCAGGTTACGTTGTCCAGAAACCAATTCAGTTTTATAACTGGGGATTTGACAATTATTTCCAAATCAGATGATAATCGTTGTGGAGATAGTTGATAATGAATAGAAAAGTCCACAAAATTCCCTCTTCGTGAAAGTTCGCTATTTTCCGGGTCATTAGTATATGCAACTGTTAAAACATTGTGGCTATGTAACTGTATGTCGACTAACAGTTTCTTAATTAACATCTCTTTGACACCGTTATCTATCCAGTAATATCAAGTGTGAAATAATTGCGAATCTCTATGACTAAGCATGAGCATAACCATTTGTTAACCGAACAACCATCATCTCATGGGGAATGACGCAAAACATCTATAACTTGTTCCATCAAGATTAAGCCTTCCTTCCGCAACCCTTAATCGTATTCTTGTCCGTTTTCCATGTTTCAGCACCATGTGGACGCTCCAAGTGGGTTGTCTCCAAAATGCTTGTTCGGTTTCGCCACCCGCGATAGCGAATGGTATTTCTGCGCCGAGTCACCGGATGATGCGGTCGCTTACCGGCACGTTCCTGCTATCTGTTTGTTATCCTAAGTTTGTTCTCATCAGTTAAGCTCTTTGGTGTTTGCGAGAGAGTTATTTCATTGTATCCTATTTTCCGGTGGACCGGCTTGGATCAGCTGTGATACAAAGGCTTTCACTGATACGCTCGATGGTCTTCAGCCCTCTCGTTTAGATCGGATGTGAGATTTATGGCTGGAATCACGGGTGGTTCAACATATGCCACTTATCGTGATGTATGTGCGCACATGCCCCTTGACCACAGCCATTATGGTGGGTCTACGTGCATATACAGTGGACATTTTGAACTTGTCGTTTTGAACGCAAAATCTGAGAGATTTCCTGCTTCAACTCCTTAATTCTCTTTTTGATGTTACGGATGTTTTAATGAGTTACTAATTAATTTGCGTTTTATACGCCCACTTTATTATCCGACTGTATGATCGAGAAACAGTAACATCAGCTGCATATACGTTGCTACTAGTAATACTGGTGTCACGAGGACATCGAGCAGAAATTCTCCATCTACGCAGTTCATGTGATTTTACTTCTTAGTGCAGTGAATTCACCTGAATTGTGGTTACTTTCACAATTGTTTTTGGTTACTCTAGACTATTTACAACAAGTAGGATTTTGTGTGTTTCATGGCAATCAGACTCACTCACAACCGTACGCTCTACGATTGGTTTCATGGTCATAGGGTGTGGGGATGTATATTTAAAGACACGAGTTCGATTGCTTGATCGAAGCGTTTTGACACCGACTTAATTACGAGTTTGGTTGGTCGTAGTCGAAGAAGCTCAGTAGTAGAGTCATGAGGTATTGAACAGACTGAGAAATTACTTCAATCGGTGTTCTAATGCGTGATTCTCAATTATACTGTTGGAGGTCAGTTGATTTACTTCCGTTGTTGCCCTTATACACAGAACACTTGTGTGGATTTGACGTTATCTCTATTCACTGCATAGTGAACGAAGGAATAGCGGTCTTCCTAACGCTCTACATAATGTTAGGCTTTCTTACGATCCGCGTGCAGTAGGGGCAGTTAGTAAATACTTGTCCGACTGATTTGGTACCCTGCTTTCTCTAGCCAGCGGATCACTATCGTAGTCGATTCTGGAATGCCGGATGGGAATAGATTAACATGAGTAAACGCTCAACAAACAGTTTCATTACAAAACCTTTATTGTTTGTCCTACATTGAGTTTCAAAAGTTAAGACGCCGGCTACGCTTCCGGGTTCAGCCTGTACTCATTCGTCTGTTGACGTTTCTCCATTCTCGAACAACAGAAATCTTACTTGAGGTCAATGTCCTGGAACGTCACACGGCACCTGGCTCAGACGAACTTCTCCCTGCCCTTTTTATAGATGGGGTCTCAGTCTCCGCCAAAGAGCTGATGATTTTGCTCCGGAAACTGGGTCAGCGGCCGGGGTTTGGCTGGCATCCTCGTTTTCAAAAAGTGATCACTTACTTCGTATGTAACTCTTCGAGAGATCAATCTGATTCCTATTGCGTCGAAGCTGTCTTTGTAGTCTAAGAGAAGTGCACGAACGACAAATCCACGAGGAGCAGTCTGGGTCTCTCCCTTGTCGTTACCGCATTGTTCATACCATTATTAATGTGAACAATACATCGTTTCTGTTGAAGCTTCCCTACCGTACAACCATGGAAGACCAAGTCTTACACAAGGGCGAGGAAACTGAAAGCAGGCACCTAACAATCACAAGCAATATGTTTAACCTCAAACATTCAGTGCCAAAGGGCCTGCGCTTTTTCGTCTGATAACTGAGACCTGAGGGAAAGCAAGGCGTCATTGGGTTCCTTAGAACTTCCGTTGCTCCACACCACTAATTTTGTTTACTTCAGAGACAATTCATTCAACGAAAACAACATTCTTGTCACTGAGCCTGAATAACCGCCATACTAACATCTTCAGTCACCAACTGTGTGCGTCAGGAAGATCCTGGCCGAGGATATGAACTCTGTTTACGGTGGCTAATCCGTTGGCGAATAGCTTTATTTCTTCACACCAGGCCCAACTCACACCTTACATCAATGGACTGTGGTATCTACAGATGTGTTCAACGTGACACACGAGTAGCTGCAATCCCTAATGCATTACCCAATCATCTAAGCCTGTGCATACCTAAAAATTAAAAAAAAACTCACTCGATACTCACTACCAAATATCCGTTTCTTAGCCCCATCGTCCAGCTGATGCACCTGTTGCAGCGACCGAACGCAGACATGGGCGATCAACTGGTTCATGTTTTCTCTGAGCAGCCAGGATTCGTAGCTGCAAGGTACCACAGTTATCACAGTCCCCTCAAATACGTGACCCTTAAGCTTCTATGTCGTTGGAGTTGATCCGGATTGGCAACTGCTGCCCTGGCCCCGGAGGTATGAGCGTCTATTTCATTCCATGTACCTCTACCGTTGTTGGTACAACTTCATAAGGATACACATCAGTGAACAACTTAAATAACTTCGCTATCCAACATTAAGTCTGCATAATCAACAACAGTCTTGTGAAAACGCTTTTCAAAGTATCTGGCAGAGCGTTAAACAGCCCCCAAACTGCGTGTGTTGTTTGAAAATTATAGAACAACAACACATTTTCATCAGCATAGTCAAGATCCGTCAGTTTACTCTCAGGTGGGAGAATCACGCGGATGTTTTGTGATGTCATAGATGTTCCTCCATTATCTCGTTCACGACAAAAATGGTGTAATTGGACAGCTTCGACGTACGTCGCTCTTGATGGCAAAATTGTCAGAGAGCTCATCGTGGGGCCTAACCCGAGCTCAAGTGTGTCCACATACTTGTTTGATGCACCCCTGTTTTTGGGTGGCTCTAGAAGTTCGGACCCATCCATTGAGTCGAGCGCACCTTTACAGTCGAGAAAAACGAGTGTTGACTGGTTTTACTTGATACCGCTCCGAGATGTCTGTCTTTCGTCGTTCGTATGGAATTCCGATACTCTATTTTTTTTAGATTTAAAGTGACCTTTTGTTCGTTTAATGGTGCTGCTCTCTGAGACTGTCTATCGTGAGAAAGTGTCCCCATATAGCAACATCCTAGAAACAGTTTACTGTCAGTTATCTGTAAGGACCAGGGCCCTTAGTAGTTTATACCCGATCATCGGCAGCACATCTGGGATGCCTCACGGTTGCTGAAGCTTCTCTTTCCTTTCATCTACAGGCACGAGGTCCTAGCGCACGCTCTGACATACCGCGAATATGATGGTATGGTAATGCCATTGGTCATTAGACGAGATTTCACGGGCAGCCCAGAACGTCCTAAGCAGAGTAGAGGCTTTAGTTCATCCGTTTGCTATAACCTTTGCACCTACGAAGTGAAATGTTATCTCACCACTGACAAGACTATGTCTGTTCTCACCCTTTCTGGGGAATTGTGGGAGGTTGTCGAGAAGTTCATGTAACCTTTCAGCTGCATTAGCTTTGTAAAATGTCTTATGGGAACACATTCAGTAACTGATGCTCTGATGTCACTTACCGACACACACCATTTGCAATATTTCCGTGAAAAGTCGCCACTTTACGGGCAGCCTTGTACGGCTGATAATCCTGGCTTGTTTCACGCGACAGACGTTCATAGTGTGTCTGTTTTCGATCATTCATGCCTCTGGAGTACTAGTGGCGTATAAGGGGACCATCGCACTAAACGGTACGAATTTTGTCAGTCTGTATTTGAGAATAGCAGATTCTTCCGACCATATCATAATCTCGTTTTGCCGGTTTCGTTGGGCTGGGCACATCCTATGGATTCCAATTTACCCCTACTATAACGTGCCGTGTGTGCGTTTAATTTGGATTTGGGGCATCGATGCCTCAATCGGACGTTCCCGGCCTCCTGGTTGGGATTCGAAGGACAATGAACATCTTTGGTTAAGAACGCTGTCTGATGTGACAAAGAGTAGGAGTTGGTGGTGCTCGCGTTTCGAATCTTTGTGTACTGATTGGATGTCTCTTTTTCTCTCTAAGTAACATTATTTTCCCTAACTTGTTGCGGGGCGTATTTCATTTTGTGTAACTATCGTTATATGTTTGAATAACTTTCTTAGGAAATAACTTATACATACTGGTGTGAAAAGTAGCCATGACAAAGTTGTGTGATCACTTTGAGTCGCTGTGGAATCTTCAGGCTGATGCACCCGTATATGTCAATTGTTTTGAGAATTGTCTGTGCATCACCTGATGGTCCTCACCATCGATGGTCTGAGCGTGATCTAGTTTTCGTATGACTAAACCTCCTGTGGCGAGCACCTTATTTTGCCCTGTTCACTCTATAGCACGTATGTGTGTACTGACCTGTTCGGAAAGGGAATCGACTTCAGTGTTCTGTTGGATTCCAAGTGGTCTAGATATGTCGCATGCTGTTTGGGAAGACCGAAAAGCATTGTGTAGGAGAATGATGAGGACAAAGACCAACCTTATCAACGCTGAGCAAACGGCAGGCGGTACATGGAATGTTTCCAATGTTTCCACTTGAATACAGTGCCGTCAAAGTAACTATGCAACGGACGCAATCGCCTACCTTCTTCCTTGTTGCTCCTCATTTCCTCAATTTGATAAGGAACTGCAATTTTCCGGCAGTACACCATCTCAATTCACACGTCCTACGTCAGCCAGGTATGACTGCATCTGTCGGAACGCTAATACCGCCTTTCCTTTCAAATCGATCGCTTCACGTCATGACCTGAAGCGTACAGAGTAAATTGAAAAGGAACTGATAGTCACAGGCCTAGTTTCATGCCAGTTGTTTCATTCCTAGACCAAGTAGTGACGCGTGTGCGATTCTCATGTAATCCCACGTCTAATTTGGATTTGCACGAATTCTAGAAAGCGGTATTCCTGTTGGTTCTTAATTCTATCTATAAAACACATCCAACTATTTCAAGTCATTGTGGACTACTCGGAGTAAATTCTCTCGGTTTCCGATACCAAGTCGATGCGTCATTCAGCAACTAGTTCGCACGTGATGAGGTCAGCTGTTTTTGGCAACTCCCTGCGTATTTTAAACAGTATGTTTGAACATGTGTACTGTTCCGTGTATATATGAATGTCGACTTCGGTATTTCGCTGTTTTACTTACTTAGCAATTGTTGGTGCATGTGATACCTCAACATTTCCATTGTAACTTAGTACCGTGAACGAATGAACGAGGACGTTTTCTACCTTCCTAAACTACACACCTTTGATGTTTTTAGGTTTCCATTTTTGCAGCTGATGCAGTCTGTTCTGCAACCGTGAAATCGGCCCATGTTTAGCTACGTTCATCACATTTGTTTTGATTGGCTCGCATTTTGCACGACATCTGAAAGAGATGTCTTATTGAGACCAGAGTTTTGTTCCTTACATAGTTGCAGTTTTCTGTTAGATAATGAATACATATCTGATGGATATTTGTAAGACTTTCCTGGTGGCGGGTCCGTTTGAAATGTTAATTTGTGCTCGGGTTGGTGAGGCCATTGTCGTCGATCAAAAGCGTGAACATAGACGAGTAAGTGGCACTCACAAATATCGATTGATTCTAGGACTCAGTGGTTGCTTGTAGTCACTTATCGTCATTAACAAATATCACGCTAGGCGCAACTAACAGATCGTAGACAAGATCGGATTTCAACGTTGTATACGAGTAAGTTTACCAGTAGAGGAATAGAACTACTACAAGGGAGGTCAAAAGCCGTGTTGAATTACTGGACTGCAACTCGTAAGGTATATCGCACGACGGAATGCACCGTCGGAAGGCAGCTTTATGCGTCAAGTAGGAAGGATTATACTGCGATGGACAGTTTTGCACATGGCATTAAGCGAACTTTGGTGCTAGTGTTTCGAGAATTGTTTGCAAACTATTGATCCCAACCACCACCAGCGAAGTGATGGACAGCTGTTTCCATCTTGTTGGGTCTCATCAACACTACACACCTCGGATAATTGAGCCGGAGACCCGTGAATAAACGTCAGATTGCTAAAAGATTGCAGAATGCCAGTCCAGACACTCAGTGCCTAGACCACGAGGTCATGATCGTCGTTCCAGGAATGTTTCATTCTCTCGAAACCGTGGCTCTAGAAAGTTTACAGCAGTAAGCGGGAGCACGTTGCAGTATTCGGTCAACTGAATCAAACCTGCAGACCACAAGTTGCTAGGATTAAAAGACATCCTTTACACCGTATGAAGGTTGGGTACACAGACAGACAGGATATGCATGTGACCTCAATATCAGATGATTGAATGACGGTCCATTTGAGTGTCAAAGGCCGAGTTGTTGCATTACTGTCTGATAGTCCCAGTCGCGAAATGGCTTGAACCTAGTCAGCGTCGTCTGACCGATGATGCACTACGAAGGGTCGAGCCGTATTTACCGAACAGCGCCGCAGACTATGACGTCTCCAACTTTATACAGTGGTGGATTGTCAAGTGTGCAACCACAACAGGTGTGAACGTGCGCAAAAGGTTTCTTCTCCGAAGTATAACGCCCCGGGTTATTTGTGAAAGTCGCCGGTAGACTGAATCCGACAGGTTTCTTTCGTATACTCTTAGATGCCGTTAACATATTAGCCTGCTCCATGTCGATGATGAACAAACGTTATCCAAAACCTTTGGGAATAATTGCTGTACGTGAAACTTTCTTGAACATTATCGCATGACAATTTTGTGGCGATGGGCGCTTTGGACCTTGGTAATTGTGTTTTTTAGATTGCTAACTATTGGGTCGTCGCCTTGGTTACGCGCTCAGTCGCTTGACCCAAAACCGAGAAATGAGAAGAGACGCGGCAACACCGTTTATTGGAAGAGCGAGACAAAATTAGGCCACAGAGGCTCTAAATTTATAGGACGAAACGATTACCATAAATGGCCGACAGACAGAGCGAATCAAATGAAACAGTCATATATGGCAGTCAGGGTGTCAGAGCAAATCACGTTACAGGGGGCATCAGAAAGCAACGCGAGAAAAAACAGTCCAGATAGCGCACAGGCGTTCGACCGCACACCTGCAATCTGATTGGCTGAGTGGAACCATACCATCCGAGCTGGGCCGGCCGATCGATGTGGCGTGATGCGTCCTGGCTGTTTCGTTAGAAGATGCACCCCCTAACACTAACGAGTGGGTTAAGTGTGTCTACAACAATATTCTCGTTCACTTGTTGACGATTCGTGATAATCTAGGGTTCGGCAATCATTCACGCAGCCGTTACTCATCAGTTATCTCGTGTCCATCAGTTTCTGCATCGGCTTCATATAATGCGCAATGTTTTTTTGGTAAGGTAAGCTGAGTTGATTGTTAGTAAGTAACCACGATGTTTCCCTAGCGTGTAATCTCGTCCATTCGTTTATTCAACCTAACCGGGCACACATCAGATCGGTAGTTTTCTACATGGAAACCCGCTCGAATCCAGCGAACTCGCTCCACTTGTCTACGGATGTTTGCATTCTCGGTTACTTCCACGATCATTCAAATGAGGTTATTGCAGATTGGAAGAGTCTCCACATTTGGTCGAACGGACAACAATTTTGTAGATGCAGCCTCACTGTGTAATCAAAGACTGGCTGCAGGGACGCATTCCGCTTTGGAAAGTTGACCAACGGACACAGACTAATTTGAAACAAACTTTCCCTTACAAACCGGCGAACTACGTAACCGTAAGCCATCCCGTAACTTCAATCACCCATACGGGATAAGTTGGCGAGGCCATCAGTTCCGATGGCGGGCAGTCTAATTGTTGCCATTATGTTTTCTCACTCGCCATGACCACGTGTGCCAATGACCACAATATATTTGTGGTGGAACCTTATCGTTGACTTACAATCAGCACAGTGGACAAAATGCAACGGCAAATTTTCCGTGGCCAATCGTGATCACTCAAACCGCTGGTTAGAGACGCTATCCGAGATGGCGGTGTGTCGCAGTCAATGGCGTACCTGCATCCATACCATTTCTAGTTCTTCCGCTTAGACTTCTATTAATTTTCAACCTTCTTAGTAACGTTTTCTTCTAGGATATTCCACGTCACTGTTGAGCGGCAGCCCGAGCCACAGTATCCTTTTGGTCAGGCTCATGGCTGTTTTGATGATGATAATGATGATGAAGTCACCATCCAGGTCGGATCTTGTGTATGCATCGGTGTGTGGCTTATCGTAGTTGTCGAACTGTAATCTCCTTACATCATTTACTCTAGACAACAATCGAATCGAGCGTGATTCTGACTCCGTATGCCGTTTGGTTACCTGGCGTTCATTCTGGTTTGTAACTGCATTTATACTGCATCATAGGTATCTCGACCGATGGCGAAGTTGGTTCCGATTGAACCACAGTACATCACATTAGTTTTCAGTCAAGTATTGTCGGACCAAATGTGCCGCTTGACTTAAGAGAATAAACTGGAACTTGTCCGTTTGTATAAAAATACCAGGTCAAAGAGGCTTTCAGCGAGCTACCCCGACAGTAGTAAAACGCTGGTATTGAGTGTTTTTATGCCGAAGGAAAAAATGGTATGCCAGCAGAATGCAAGTTTTCAGAGTTAACGAGAGACCATACGTTAATGTGATTGTACAATCGAATATATCAGAGATTTTCCAAAAGAATCTATTCAACCCAATGACTCACGAAGAATCTGATCAGTTTGTTTAGTAGTTGATACATAACAGTCTTACAGTTAGCAACAGATGTCTCAAGGTCCATCGCAGTACCAACATCCGTTCTCATCTGAGACACCGATTACATCAACGAAAAAATTATCTACACGTATTCAGTACAAATTCCAAAGTTTTGTCTTTCCAAGATCGTGTGAAAGTATTGCGAAACTAGACCATTTCGCATACTTTCAGGGCATCCTCCAGAGCTGGGGAGAGGTGAATACATTGACACTAAGTATTCAAGGACCAGGCTCACAGTTTTGTTTGACGGCAGGGCGAAAGTTCACAAGCCGATTCCGGTTGCTGTACGATGTTTTAAAGTGAAGATTCATTCCAGGTTTGAAATGAACTTTTTCCTTGCATAACTCTAACGAGTCGGTCATATGGTGAGTGTTACAAAAGGTCCATTGCGTTGCCGTTAAGCAACTATGTACGACTTATCCAGATAGGTATTCCAGAAATAACCTTCTCTTTATTACCGAACACACTACCCCCACCTGCATCCACCAAATCCTAGTAATATTGATGTTTTTTAAACTGAGATAGAGATTGTGACTTCGTCACTTTTCAAGAAAGTAGGATTCCTACGTTTACAGGATCTTCTTTGGCGTTTTCAGCGCAGGGATTATTTACACCGAACTGATGGAATATGAGACATATACTGAGTACTCGTGGATCTTGAACATGTCGGTAGCAACAGTGGTGCGATCACACCATTGTTAGTTCTTTATCAGTTCTTCGTCTGATTCACTTTCGTTGAGAAAGAACAGATACTGCTTGGAATGCGATAGCATTCTTAAAACATGAAGCTAGAGATAACCAACCGACTAGACCAAGCTAATGAACTAAAAATTAGCAAAGCAGAACCTGCGATACAGGAATCCTACTTTCTTGAAAAGTGACGAGGTCACAATCTCTATCTCAGTTAAAAAAAACATCAATATTACTAGGATTTGGTGGATGCAGGTGGGGGTAGTGTGTTCGGTAATAAAG